>JADDOH010016324.1:0-52834 GCA_016648135.1 Agrypnia vestita | reverse complement strand
AAGTGTTGTATTGAGGTCGAGTTTTAGATAATATCACAGGCATTATCAATAAGGCAATAAGGGCAGGCGACCCTCCTGGCGCAGTGAGCATGACACTGGCTTCTCACACCGAGGGTGTTTTGTGATGTGTTTCCCTTTTATAATTGGACTTCTTGGCCTGTTGAAGCATAAAAAAATAATACTTTAGCAAATCTTAATATTGTTTATAACTGCGGCAGTTTTAAACTGAAGAAAATATGATCCGAGATTACCTTTTGACAATAGTACAAACATAAAATGTTAGTCGCGTTAAAAGCATCCTCGACTAAATGATTGTGGCGCTAAACAATTAGATGTTGTTCCTTTTTATTTTACAGGAGCTAGGATTTAAGCCGTCTACATTTTGTACGCTGAGCAGAATTACCAATACATATCAATATTTGCCTATACATCTTCAAGGCGAGATATTAAAGTCTCATCCTTTGGACATAGACGATAATGTTTCATTTAACTGTTTTATTTAAAACTCCGGCATCCCACAGGGATCTTTATTAGAACCCTTGCTTTTTAATATAAACATTAATGATGTTGGTAAGTGCTTTTTTTGCACTAACCTTATTACATTATGATAGGTAATATGATGATAATTTGCTCCGGTTAGGTGTATCGACGACTGTCTCAAAGAAGGAAGAAAATGAAACTGTCTCAAGAAGACCTAAATCATCTTCAAACCTAATGCAGTCTTCATAACCTTCAGATTAACATAAGAAATGCATTGCACTAAGTTACACCACAAATAAAAAAATTGGAAACAAAAGATCTCGGTGTAATTAAAGATTGCAAACCCTTACTTGATAAACGTGTTGATATTATGGTTGCCAAATCCTCACGAATAGACTCGTTTTTCGCACATGTAAACAGTTCCAAGGGATAAATATTATGAAGATACTATACTTTTCCGTTGGTAGGAGTATCCTTCAGTAGGTACGCATTTCTGGTCTGGAATCAAGTTACTAAAAACAGAATCGAAAGTGTTCAAAACAGATTCTTAAAATATCTCGACTTCAATTCCCATCGTACTCACATCAATAACGTAGATTCCGCGGCCTTCTTTAACAGTATACCCCTACTCAATGGCAGGAATAGTGCTGATGTTATAATTCTTCACAAACTAGCCACCTCTAGCATTGCTGCAACGTATCTCCCTGAGAGTACCTACCCGAAATCCGATCCACTAGATCGGTCGAGACCAACTCCCGGCAAAACTATTTTATATATCACATGTCTAATTAATCTCCAATTCATCATTCTGTGATTTTTAAACTCTTGAATAAATCATCTCAGTCATAATTTTTTTTTCTTGTTTTTTCCTCTTTTTACAAATTACATTTGTCCGTTTCTCTATTCTTTTTTTAGCTTTTACTTATTTGACTATCTTGGTTTTTTCTTAACTAAAACTTTTATTTTTTTGTATATTGTAAAATTATTGTTGTTATATATTAATACATAATATTTTTATTTCATCTTTATTTTTATTTTTATTAATATTGGAAGTCCGTGGTTCGAGTCCCGGTGAGAGTTAAAATATTTTTTCGTTAATTTGATTTTTTCTGTCTGTCTTTTCTAATTGATTAATAAAATTTGTTTATTAATACATAACTTGTTAATTCTGTGAAAACTTGTAAGATGGTTAGTTTCCCGTAAATAAATAAATTAATACATTAAAAATTGATTTACCGTGTAGTTATTTGTAGAGATTCATTGAATATTTGAACGGCTTTACACGTAATGCCCGAAAAATAAATAAATGATATTTTCTCAATTCCAGGTGAACATCGGAACTCCTGCCCAGAAGGAGTTACTCCGAGGAGACATCATCACGAAGATCGATGACTACGACGCCAGAGACCTCCGCCACGAGGACGCTGAAAACCTCTTCCGAAATGCCGGAACTCACATCAAGCTCGCCATCCAGCGGTGAT
This sequence comes from Agrypnia vestita, assembly GCA_016648135.1. NCBI lineage: Eukaryota > Metazoa > Arthropoda > Insecta > Trichoptera > Phryganeidae > Agrypnia > Agrypnia vestita. The sequence continues at coordinate 50,873 of JADDOH010016324.1, read as the reverse complement.
CACCCACTTTCATTATTTATATTTACTTCTAACTTTCCGTTTGCTGCTTTTTGATTACATACTATTAGTTAATAGGTAATTATATTATAAATAACTTGATTAAAGGCTGCGTCTCTTTTTTTTCAATATTATTAAAATGAAGATTAGATTACTTAGATACGTAGGTATAATACAAATAATACTTTTATATGTGGTTTTTAAGGGGGGGCAGAAGTCAAGTCACAAGTCGCATGTAATGGTAAGCGGTTGTAATACATACCAATTGACGCGCTAAAATTTTCCACATTTCTGACTGATTTTTAAAGGGCTTAGCTTTTTTCGTATTTTTTTGACAATTTTACACAACAAAAGACACTTTTAATCAAACTATTCATTGTTAATGAATGAAAACGCAATGAAACATTTAAAACTTCAAAAAATAATAAAAATAAGTATTTCTACAATGTATACATTAATGTTGCATTTGTGTTTAATCCAAAAATATTTTGTTGGTTAGTTTTTAATTTAAATAGAACATAAGTACTTAAATGATCTCAGCCTATGGACTTTTGGAATATAGAATTAAAAAGTTCAGCTACTTTAATTTTCTTCACACCTTTGGTATAAATTAAATAAAATAAAAGTACTACCTATTTATAAAAACTGGGTGTAAATTGAAATACTTGTATTCAAACCATTTTTACTTAGTCAAGTGCTGGAAATCAGTGGGAAATACAGTTGATCATTAAAAAATATTAAACTTGTTACTTCTACGTGAATTTAATAATATTTTTTTCACTACTAAGTTTGGAGAGAAACAGAATCTCTCATCGACCGGTGAAGTATCAAAAAAAGTTTAATGTCGATGTCGATGAGAGTTTCTGTTTCTCTCGAAACATAAGTAGTGAAAAAAATATAAAATATGATTAAACTCGCGTAGAGATAGCAACGTTAATATTATTTAATGATCATCATGAATATCTGTACAATGTAAACACCAAATCCATCAATAAGGAAATACAGAATCAATATCAGTTCAAAGTGTAAGACAGTCAGTTCGTAGTTTAATTTATTTATTTATTTATTTATTTATTTATTCATTCATTTACGCCTAAATAGGCTTTTACATATGTAGGTATATAACAGTTATTTGCAAAAATAATATAAACAGAGAGAAAAACAAAAAAAGAAAGTGTATATAATTTACATTATGGCGGAATGAAGCGCTCTCAGTATCGCGCCCCTATACTGTGACAGGCCAGAACCAAACACGTCCGCTATGTTTGTATAATTGTTACCTAACCTGTGTATTCTAGGTACTAGCGAGTTGTAGTGAGCATTTGTTCTAGTATTGTCACAGTAAAAAGGCGTCGGCACTCGAGTAGTTTGACTGGGTACATGGAACATTATTAAGGACAAAATTTCAGGGCTGTGGTAATGCGAGTTTACAATTTTATATAATAAAATCAGATCGGATAAAACTCTCCTGTCCGATAGTGGCAATAAACCGGTAAAATATAATAAGTTTGTATAGTTAAGATTTCGGCAATTTATAAAAAAAAACAATTTATTTCCGTAAATTCTGAATCTAAAAAGGACACACATATTGCAGTAAACCTCGAAATCAGTTTTAAATCATTGACTACTAATTTCTTATATCTAGTTGAATGGGTCAGCGCAATAGTCGTTGGCTTAGTGCTTCGTTTTGTACAAGACGCTTAAAGCGCTTAAGTTATAATTAAATTGAGACAATCGATAAAATGAGCCACATCGTGGGCAGATTATTCATCCAGAACCACGTGAATTTGAATTCAGAGTACTCACTGTACCGACAGGAAGTCTCCTAGGAGTAAATAATAATGTGTGCATGATTAATGAGAATTTGCAACACTAAATAAGGAATTTCCGCCAGGGGCGTATCTCACAAGCATCTGTATCGGGGATCCTACGTGGGAAGAAGTAGGACGCCGACCTTCAGAGCGGAGCTCGTCTCACCGTAAGGACAACAAACATCCTGTAACTTCCTGTACAGAATGTGCATTTTGACCCATTTCAGAATCGGCCAACGATTCTTTGTGAAACCCTGTTTACCCGAGACTTGGAATGACAAATTTTTATTGGAAGACCGAGAACCCATGGATTATTTTGTGGTACAATATTTGTTTTGTCGAATGACTCCTTTGCAATGGGTTTTATTTTTTGGAATGCTTCGTATATATTATAATTGGTTACCTTTTGTTTCATATCTAGTTAATTGAACAATGCTGGTAGATCGTTCAAAAACGTATATGATAATGAAAGTCTGAAGGTACCTACCTCAAAAGAGTTAATTAAAAATACATATGTGCACTTTGACCCTTAAAAGTGTATGTTTCAAATTAATGCAAATATTATTTGATCCATATTTATGCATAAAATAAATTATTTTATAATTTATATAAAATAACTTTGTAAACAACACTTTTTTTATAGAAAAAAATTCAACATGTTTCGAAGCCAGTGGCTTCTTCGTCAGGATAACAAAAATAAAATTTAAAAATCGAAGTATAGATCAAAATATTAAAAAGTTATATATGGAAAATGATAATATAAAGTACCTACTTAACATGAAAATAAATTTAAAAGATAACTATTTGCAAAAAGGACCTGATTATTTATAACATTCAATTTACTATTAACACTCTTTCTTATTTCCAAAATTTCTAATTTATCAAACTGTGATTCTGTGTAATTTGTATGTAAAATTATACATATATTATTTTTAAATAATTAAATTTAAATAACCATGGTCTCTAAAAGACATTCTTAATGGCTTTAGATCCTATAATTCAAATGGAAAAAAATAAATAAATGCGAAAGAATTTTAATTACACGTACATAAAATAAGAAAAAATCATAAATCCAGACTCAGTATTATGTACGTATATGTAATTTCTAATAGACAGATTGGACAGCCTAGCTTACTTTAATTTATTTTAAGATTTCTTGCCCATTTTTCTTGACTGATATTATTCTAGTACACATGTTAAAATGTTGGTTTATAATTCGGCTTTTATACAGTACAATAGAAACACATAGCTAATTTAATAATTTGTTGATAAACCCACTTAAGATTGATACACGGGATTACCTTTTATCTTTTTTTTTTTGTTGTACTGTAGAAACGTTGAACTGTAGAAAAGCTGATATAAATGTATAGCTACCCTCTAGTCCGGTTTTGCAGTTATATGTGTACAAGTCATGAGGTGCTATGTTATATATATGACGCATATATATATAGTATAACTTTATATATTCATTTTGACGTGGATTTTCAGTTTTTTTTGTGAAGAAAATAATCTCTTTATTTTGCATAATAAAAATAATGGGACTAGTATACACAATTGAATAACAAATTGAAACTTTTTTTACGTAAAGGTTGATGAGATACTAGATCATCCAAGAATTTTACAGATTATTTAGATAATAATAATTACAGTCCAATTTAGCCTGAGCCGATCAGCGGCCTCGACTAGAGCCACCATAACTGCAGCAAGCGCCCATTAGCACGCCGGGCACGTCGAAGCGCGCCGTGACGTCAAGATTGTCCAAGTACCGCCAAGACATGCAGACAATTATTGCACCTGTATTTAGGTTGTCCCGAAAATAATGACCGATTCTAATATTATATCGTTTCGTTATTTGATAGGAAATATTTGTTCTTTTCCTTTCGTTTGACAGTTAGAAATCTGTTATATTGATTTATTGAACCAGGAAATTAATTTGCATCACTGCAGTACGAAAAAATAAGAATTCAAGCGATTTTATGAAAAGGGTCGAATGACGTCCTGCTACTTGAAAACGACCAATAGAAAGTTTAGAGGAACAAAACATACGACCAACTGATTTTCCTAAGCTTGCTTATTTATTGCTTGACACTATTCATATTTTCAAACTCTTCGAAAACTATTTACGGAATTAATGCAATATCAGTGAATTAGTAGAAAATGTCTTTAAATAAACAAATATTATTATTACAACCAAGTGGCTCTTACATTAATTAATAAAGACTGAATTGAAGAATGAATTATTTAAATTTAATTTTAATTGAATTTAAAAGTTAAAACTAAAAAATAATTAGAAAGTTAAAAACGGCCATTATTTTCCGAACATCCTGATGCATTTATTATTGAATGGGACCATAATATATTTGACTTATTGTTGTTTCCGTCTGCTTTGTGCCAACATCCTTTCAGAGCCGCGTTCCTACTACTGTTGTATGTAATAACAATTTTATCTTTCAGACATGTTTAATTTTATACGACTTGTTTAGTGAATGTTTTATTTTACAATTAATAAAATGAATATCTGTGCATCTGTGTTAGATTTCTATAATACAAACGGTTTGAATATTGCTTGTATCTCTTAGAGAACCTATTCAATCCTATAGCAATGATCGTGTATGCAAGTGTTGTGCATCAACCTGATAAACCTGACCTTTAAAAAATCCCAATAAAATTTATATGAATATTTTATATATCGAATAAAATAGTTTACATGATAATATTTTTTTGGTGATAATTTTATTAATAAGTAGATGAAAGATTGCATCACTGGTGCAGTGTTTAGACAAATTGTAATGACATGGCTGTTTAATAGATTTTTTTATAATTTCATAATTATTGATTCTCAAAATGAATGTACACCCGCAGAGACGCCTCGCACATGGGCTCCACCAGTGTCAGCAACGGGTCATCTCGCTGCACCTCGTCTCTGCAGTACTCTCCTCTGCCGGCTCCGTACATCCCCGTAGCATCCACTCCGTACAGGTTTGTTGCACATACTGCCTTCTACATTTTAATTTAAGCACAGCCATTGAGACCTATTTACGTTAACTAAACACATACATAAGTCTAATATACTACCAGTGGAAATAGTTCAGAGAGTACTTATCAAAGTGATTTTGAGGAAACCCTCAATATTCCCAACAAGGGAACTTTTCAACATTTTTAACGTCCCAAATATTAATCAAATCTATAAAAAAATTAAGATACTTCAAATTCACAAAATGTATATCAATAATAGTACATTTGGAAGTTTTAGTAATAGACCGAGATCATTTTGATACCTAAATGTAATACTAGCACAGCCCATCACCATTTATCCTATCAAGGAGTATCGTTCTTTAATGCTCTTTCCAATGAAATGAAGACGGAAAAAAATTATAGAAAATTCAAAACTAAATTGAAAAATCTTCTACAAAAAACTATCACAATAACGCAATGAAAATAATCTTACCAAAAACAATCAATATTACTTTTAAATGTTATTACAATACCTTCTTAATTATTAATTTTTATAACTTAATTTAACGTTTCCTTGTGTACCTATATCTTATTTACTTAATCTAATGTCTTGCATTTTTGTATTCTTGTATTGTTTATATCTTACTTACTTAATTATAACAATAGATATATACATATATGACAATGCCCCCATTTTTAAACACGAGAATAAATTCTCATTTATTCTCGTGTTTAATTATCTCGCTTTTCAGTGGGTAAGCGTGTAATATAAATGTTTATTAATTATACCATAGTGTATACATTCTTAAGTTTGTACATTAACCAAATAAATTTAGTAAAAAAATGTAACCGAAATTCCCCATAATTAAATGACATCACAAAAACACCCAGGCTTGAGAAAATCATATAAATTTATTGAGACCTCACCAGGAATCGAATCCGGCATGAGAAGCCAGTATTATGCTCACTGGACTATGAGAACTAAATATGCATTTAAAACAGAAACATGAATTGGGGTTAATTTAGGACATAAGAGGGGTGTAAAAGCAAGGGCAGTAATATCACACTGAGGTTTTTCTGAGATAAATGCAAAAAATCTGTCACTACTCAATGAAATTTCTTTGAAATCTGTGAAATCTACCTATATTAGAAATAAGTTTTTTAAAACAGTAATAATTAATACCTAAGTTTACTTTTTATATACGTATATAAATAAATATTTTACTTTTAAAATATGGACATTGTTGTCTTCGCTATGACGTTTCAGTATAAAATCGAAATCAACTCTCACTTTAGTATGAAGCGGTCATTTTATCACGTGACATCCTTCGGGGTTGATTGGTTGAAGTGGATATAGCTGCCTTGCTTTTAATCGCAATTTGGAAACATGGCTTTGGAAGAGATAGAATTTTATATTTCCTATAAAATCTCGAATTCGGTAGGTACATTGTAAATTAGTAATCCTCGGTGACTGCATTCAAAATATTTTTTTTATTTTTTGGATATTGCTGCCTTTGCTTTTATACTCTCACATATAATAATATACTACTGTTTACATTTGAAATAAAAAAGATAAATATTTTTTTCCATCCTTAATCATTTTTATCTAACAAGTGCATTTCACACACGTTTTTACGAATAAACACATTTACGAAACCTCCACTTGTTTACCTTGTAACTACACATTATTTTTCCTTATTGTATTTACACATAATTCTTCCTCTACTCCAGTCCATCTCCCCATTACTGAAGGTGTGACCTGCTGATATACGTAACGATTTTCAAGTACTTATTTAATTAATTTATTTAATTATTTAATTTCCTTATTTATTCAAGTACTTACTTAAGTATTTCTCTGTAGATCGCAGATCGGATAACCATCCCAATAGGATACCCAGTAGCTTGCTTGATTCGGTCGGTCCATCTTTTCAGTCAGCCAGGTTCCTTCAGGTTATCTGAGGGTAAAAATTTCAGAATGACTCTCAGATGAGTCGCGGACGCTCTGTCTTGAATCCTTAGTTGTTTCAAATTTGAGACAATAGTGCACATTGTTGTCCGAGGGATTTTAAGTATTCGCTAACACACGTACACTTAACATAGAACAAATAATCTAATATTTGAAAACAATCGTTCAAACATATGATCAACAAATTGTATTTGAATACTTCTCATCTCGAAAACGATTTATTTATTTTATTTGTTTATTTCTTAATCAAATAAAGTATACAAATTAGGTTGTACTATACCTGTCTAATCTATGTTGAGACAGGTATAGTTAAACAAAATAGTTATACATTTAGATATTAATTCATTTGTTTCTAGTTATAAGTTAATTCCTCTTAGGGTGTTTAGATGTACATATATGCAAAATAAAAATATTGTAACTAAATACATTTATTAAATTAGTTAATTAAAAGCGTTTAAATATTCCCATATTTTTAATCGATGATTTTATTGTGGCAATTTGATGTCCAACAGGTTGGAATAATAATTTTCGTCACAGATAAATATTCTAGTAATTGTCTTATATTAGGAATCGTATGCGTTGGTTCTAGCTTGAAAAAAACATTATAATAAATAAAACAATGTGCCTATTTTTTATTAGTATCGAAATTTCAAAACTGACAATGCTACAGACAAATTTTGCCAGTGGCAATACTCGTACCTCAGTTTTTAAAAAAATATGTTACACAAGTTGGTTTGTTTAGAAAATTTAATACAAATACACAATACTAGAGTTATAAGCTGACCATGTGCGCTTCTTTTGTGCGCAGTTGTAATTTTATGTATATGCTATGTATTTAATTAACGTGAAAACTATTTTTACTTATGTGATTTAGACAATTCATTTATTTACAATTATTTAAAAAAAATCTTAGACCCTCTCGGGATTATCAGTTTGCCTAACAATCAGGCGCTGTCCGAGGAAAATTTTTCTTTCGGAAGACTCGATTCAATTATTTGACTTTCGGACGAAAAATAACACAGGTGGACATGGTTTTCGTTGTTTCCATTTTAAGTATGGTTCTTTACTAATTCACTGATTACGAAAATAACATGAGTTTTCACCATCACATCAACTTTTTTGACAAATTAACTATTTATTTTATTTTCTTAGTTGTATGTGGCTAAACACTTCTTCTTTTATATTTCTTCTTATTTATTTGTTTTGAAAATGCAATCTACTATTTTATTTTAATAACATGTTCGGGACAGTGTTTTTTATGTTATATAAATACTAATTAATTTAAATACTGGAAAATCAATGATTAATGTCATTATATCACCGTTTAGCCGGTTAAACGTCAAATAATGATGGAGGTCTTAAAAATCTTATATATTTGTATTTTAGTGAACAAATCAATGTTTATTTAAATTTAAATATTAAATAGGAGGTTGTAGACATAGTTCTTGTGTGTTTTGTTATTTGTGGTAGCTTTACAATACTTGGATTATAATCCATCTGGTAAGGCCACATAATAGACAAATGTATAAACCTCTCAAAATGATAATTAATTTAATATCTATTAAAAAATATAATAACCTTTCCTGGAGGAATATTTCGAGTTTTTCCAATATATGTCAGAAATTGCGCTGCTTCTGTGGAGCTAATAAATCGACGCTAGATGTCGTCAGCCTGCGCACCCGGAGTACAAACGAGTCTGCGCCCGCGCCGGCGGGAAGAAAACATATTTTAATTTTGCCTCCGAATTTTCGAAAGGAAAAAAACAATTGGTATCGTTTTTCTTCTACTGGAAAGTGCATTTTTCGCATCAAATGAACGGATGTTATAATTGATTAGTAAATATTGTAATCATATTTTTCCGGGATTTTCACCGGTTTATATTCTTTCGCGTGTTATTTGTGATGTGGAAGAACTATCAAAGACTTCTCAAGATATCTGCAGAAAGAGGCGGCACGAAGATCCTTGTGACCGGACAATTTCGAAGTTGAAGAGGATAAATATTCTATTACATGTCATTGGTCATTTGTGGGCCTATTTGGTTTACTCATGTATGTTTTTCAGAGAGAGAGGAAACGTAATTTGACTTTTTTTTGCATGATTATCATATTGCGAGGTATTAATTGAATATTAAATTCTCCAAGCGGATGGCTATTTACACGCTGTTCGCCTAAAACATATACATTGATACACCATCCTCGATTGCTAATATGGTACGATGGCTTTATTCCAGCGTGTCCCCTTCGACGCTCGCGGCCCCCGTGTCCACGCTGCCCCGCACCACCTTCCCGCCCGAGAGCCCCTGGGGGCCCTCCCCGGCCCCGGCCTGCTCGCCCCGCAGCCCCCACTCGCACGCGGCGCTCGTGTCGCCGCTCGGCTACCGCGAGGAGTGGGGGGACGACAGCGAATCCATCGTCAATCAGGTGAGGAAATAATCTCTTATGACGCGTGTACACGGAAGAGATTTGTCTCAGAGACTCGTTTCGAAAAAATCTTGAAATATTTAACTGTACATAGTTTCGGATATTTTATACGAACCGTATGTTTTTTCGAGAAACGATTTTCGAAGTTTCGTTGAATGCTTATTCAACGTCATCAGGAGGATAACCATTACCCGCGGAGGTAGAGGGCGGACTGATTACTGCTTTAGAGGGCGTAAATTATATGCACTTTGTTGTGGAGTGTGCACTTCTTCTACAACAGAGGTCGCCAGTGTACAAAATGTACTAGTTATGTCGGCGGACTTTACTGCGACGTCTCTCAAGGGTTGAATCAATGTCGTAAGAACAGGGCGCCAAATACTTGATAGTTTGTAACTGTCATCTCTATTGAAATTGGGATGTTTGTATATTTCAATGGACTCCCTCACTACATAGGACAAACCAAACGCAATATCGCTACACGATTGAAGGAACATATTGGAGCAATTAAAAACAACAACTCCAATATATCGGCAATCTGCGATCTGCATCCAAAGGGAATCTCCGTCACTTCATCAGATTTGACAACATAAAATTCTTATCAACAGAACCGCACGTTATACCCAGGTTAGTGAGGGAGTCCATTGAAATATACAAACATCCCAATTTCAATAGAGATGACAGCTACAAACTATCAAGTATTTGACGCCTTGTTCTTACGACATAGATTCAACCCTTGAGAGACGTCGCAGACGACGCATACTGGCGACCTCTATTGTAGAAGAAGTGAACACTCCATAACAAAGTGCATATAATTTACGCCCTCAAAAGCAGTAATCAGTCCGCCCTCCACCTCCGCGGATAAAGATCGTCCTCCTGATGACGTTGAATAAGCATTCAACGAAACGTCGAGAATCGTTTCTCGAAAAAACATATGGTTCGTATAAAAAATCCGTAACCATTTACAGTAAATATGTCTAACGACCGTAAAAACAACCTTAACTCTTTAAAAATCTTGAAATAGTAATCATTTACCGCATGTACTTTGTACACAGGATAAAATGACAACTGATAATTTTTAACAACAAATCTTTGAAGCTAGGGGCTAGTTCTCAGGATCTCGAGAATCCCGAATTTTTTTAGACGCCGTAATCCCGGTGATGATCTTGTCTAAATTCCAGGATTACGTTGCTGTCAGATTTTTTTTAAGTATTATGTTTTTGAATATTTGTTTCACATTTTCTCAATCTTAAATACTTTAATTTTATTCAGGTCCTATTTTTAATTTCAAAATATTGAATGAGTTTTTTTATCGTATTATATTTTTTTGATTTTATTTTTGTTTTTTTTTACAGTTACTTATATTAACATTAGGTTGACGTGTAAATATCCGCCGAGTTTTTCGCAACTTTTATTTATTTATTTAACGTTTAATTGATATTTGACATAATTGTCGACAGGTATAGGTACCTAGCGACTAGCGACCATTCGCGTTCAGTAGGTAAACATTTTCATCACGCGTTTTTTTTTATTAATGAAAATTAGTCGTACATTCTAATTTAATTCGTCTCGTTTAATTCCGCTATAAAAACATTCCGATCGTTTTAATTCTAAAAGCAATTCTTTTTCCATTACATTTGTTGAACAATTTGAAATATGCGTCGGATTTAGAGTAATCCGTAAATAAGAATGAATTCGTTTTGGTTATCCACATCGATTACCATCCATATACACGATGGCCCAAAACTTGTTTTTAAAACTATTACAAATGATAAAGTATTACAGTTTTTAGAAACAGATTAAATTTATTCATATTTCACCGAAATATATAATACATATTTGAATATTGTGAGAATCTATTCTTAAAACATTTCACTTGGTCTTTTATCATGCAGGCGGTTTAGAATTGCACGGAAAAAAGTTAAATAAACAGATAAATCCGGGAATAAGTAAAAAAAATTGTAGGTATTATGTGCAGCTGCACGCACAAAATTTTTTTCACAAAATTCCATATTTACATCGATTGATTTGAATTAAAAATTATAAATCACCTATAAAATTCTTTTTGATATAACATATACAGGGTAATTTGGAAAACATTAATAACCTCGGAAGACTATATTCCTGCCTTATTTATATTTTGTAAAACGTTGGACTATCATTACAGTAACATATTTCTAAATTGAAAAATTCATTCCCTTTAATACAAGTCAAATAAAATAATAAAAATCTTCGAATTCCAATTGGAAAACATTCCAATTGGAATTTTTTCAAGGTTTTTATTATTTTATTTAACTTTTATTGAAACGAATGAACTTTTCGTAACCGATATGAATTACTGTAATGATGATACTTCAACGTTTTGTAAAAAAATATGTAAGAAATATTGAAAAAAAAATGCAAATTTTGATATCGAATATCTCCATAATTATTGATATTAAGGTCATGATACCTTGAACATTTTCGACTCATAATCAAGGCAGGAATATAGTCCTGCGAGGTTATTAATGTTTTCCAAATAACCCTGTATATATGGTCGGCGCTCGCCATTCTGCGCTGAGAATGTTCACAACATTAAGATCACAAAACAAATCTAGCCTTAAATATTCTTTTCACCCGTACGTATTGCCCCTTCACGATACAATATATATGTTATTAATAGATTTTTCCTGCAATTATCAGCAATGCACACCTTTACTGCTTATATATAATGAACACCATTGCTAGCGTCATCCTGCGTGCATTTTGCATTTGCATTTTCGTATTTGTTGTTGCTAATGATTGTCAAAAATGATACAAGACGTCAAGATGATGTTTTATGCTATTCATTAAAAATGAAGAAAAGCCCTTATATTGACGATGGTGGTGGTAAAAGATTATTCTAAAAAAAATTCTGAAGAGAAAGGCTTTGGGCAAATATTAATTACAAAATATTCTATAATAGAAAAATAAAATTAACATACCAACTGATTTTTTAAAATACTAAAATAATATAGATTACAAAACAAAGACACAAAAGAACATTCTATACTCGTACATTTAACAGTTTTATCATTTGCATTATGGTTCTGTAAAAAACGAAATCGTTTCCCATTTTTTCCGATATCCAATTGTAAAGGTACTGATACACATGCTCATTAGTGGCACGTGAGCATGCGCAGTATTGAGCTTTTCGAGCCATTGCTACTTAGTAGCATGTGTGTACGCACATTGCTAGTAATCAGCATGCTCATTTAATTTGCGAGTGGAAGGGCTATCTTTTGAGCATGTGTGAACAGGCTTGCTTATGAGCATGCTAGTGCTAGTATCGATTATCAGTGCGATTTTCTCAGTACGCGACAGATGAAATAAATATGACGCGTTGGGGAGATGACAAGACATTACTTTTCGTGACTTATTATAGGAATCACGAATGTCTGTGGAATACCCGGTCACCGCTATGTAAAAATAATATAGCAAGAAATAATGTTTATGAAACTTTATTAAAAAACATGAATGATTCAAATTTTTCAATAAGAATTACAAAAACTATAATCAAAAATGTGCGGATGGAAATTCGGGAACTGTTTTGATTTATTGGTTCGCTTGGATTTCCTGTTTCAGTTTGCAAAATTTCCATTTTGAACAAGAGCGTCTCTATTCTATGACAAGAGCATGCAAGTAATTAGCATATGTGTTTGATTGTTAGCTTTGAGCATGCTCATTCATAAGCATGCTTAAAATAAGCATGCTAATAACGATCAAGTGTGTAGGTACAGTTGTTAGAGCATGCTAATGCGCATATTCAAAAATAAGCATGTACCTTAACACAATTTCATTCCGATTATAATTTCCGTAAGCATTAAGTATTGAAATAGTTTGATTACGTAACATTGCATTACATTGCCTATTGTCATTTGCGAATTGTTTTAAATTTCTTGTACGTAAACTTCAATGTAAGAAGCATACAAAATATATTTTTTGTTTTTCAAAACGGTGCCGCAACAATATTGTGTTTGATGCAGATCGCTGTCTCATAATATTTGAATTTACTACCTCTTAATACAAGTATAACATTTCCGCCAATTTTATATAATGTGTATTATTTTAAGCGAAAGTACAAAATATCTACGTTTATAATCCTTGGCATACTTTCATTGTATCTATCGCATAGTTTTCATATAATTGTTCATGATGATAAATGAATTGACGCTGAAAACTAGCCAAGACGCAAACCTTCCTGTAAGTTTTCACGATTCACGCCTGAAATGTGTGTGAATTGCCCACAGGTGGCTCAATAATTATTATGGAGACTTTTCCCAAATAGTTACACATAACTTAATTTTCATTCTCAGGGCTTCGCTTTGTTCTTACGAGAACGATTAGAATAACCCTCAATTATTATTATTTTATTTTTGAAGGAGATGGTTCATTCAATTAATTACTAAAATATATTATCATATATTTATGTACCTACGCAAGAATATGTGTAAATTTGATATTATAACATCTGAGAGTAACAAATATCGAATGGATCAAAGTCTCAGTTTTAACATTTGCAAAGTAAATCTGGGGATCTTAACAGAGTGTGTTTGAAGTGTATGTGCGCTACATTTTTAATAAGTTTTCAAATTACTGATTTAGTACTTGCATGTTAAGAATAATTTGGGGCATATACTGGTAATAATGATGTATTGGACGACCAGCAAGTTATGCTTATTTAGTTATTGTCAACATTAGGTAACACCTTATATTTTCCCACGCACAGAATCCTATTACTACCGCCGTGATTCAACTTTTTTTATATATATACTGCAATTTAAATGATTCAAAGTTATACAAGCTCTACAGACATGCGTTTAGTCTATCTTCAAACATCACAGCATTAAAAGAATTCAAATACAGACGAGTATTTAATTCATAAAGCCCACCACTATGTTTCCATGTTTAAATTTATTTATTTAATTTAAAATATGTTTTACTTTACTTTTTAATACAAACACACTATATGAGTTATTAAATTACTACTATAGTTTCGAGAGGAGCAGTCCCTCTCATAATTAGATATAATAACTAATAACTAACTTAAATACAAAATTTATCAATCTAATCGAGTAGGTCAGGGGGGCGCGCAGTGGGGAAGGGTATTTTTTTCCCGAACAGCTCTAGGAGTGGTGAAGTGGACTGAAATGTGATATTATTTATTAATGTGTTTTTAGGATTTCAACGGTTTCCAAACTATTCTTTATCCATCCTCTATGAGGAACCGAGTGGAGTAATTTTAATTTATGACTATCGAAAATATGATTAGTGTTAATTATATGATTGGCAAATTCGGAGAAATTGTTATTTTTTAAGCAGCGGCGATGTTCTTTTATGCGTGTATTTAAATTTCTAGTGGTTTGGCCTATACATTTTTTATCACAGTCTCCGCAAGTTATTTCATATATCCCACTTTTTTCCAGAGAAAAGAAGAAAGGCTATTAAAGTTTTTTTTAACCAAAATGTATAAAATTTTGCTGGTTGTTTTGTTTTTCATTTTGGTATTTTGAAGTTGTTTAGCAATCTTAAAGAAGACTTATTTCGAATTTTGTGTGATAATTTTTGCTTGATCAACTGGATAACCATTATTTTTTTGTAAATTATTTTCTATATTGGGATTTTTAAATATTGTAAAAATGCTTGTGTTGACAAATTTGGTCTATTTTTAATATAACTTTCAGATTTTTTTTCTAAACTAATCAATAAAACATTTCAATTTTATTTTATTATAGATCATTATCTGCCTCTGCCATTTGGTATTCATTTCCATGCCAAAATATTGTAACTCCACGAACAATTTTTATTTTTTAATTATTTTTCACTATGTAATTGTTTTTTTTAATTTAATTAGTAAGTTAAATAAACAAACTATAATATGGAACTAAAAACTTATCTTAACTAACTAAGTAACTAACCATGACGCCGTTTCCCTGCAGGGGTAGGCAGAGAGGATTGAACGCCACACTCTTCTATCCTGGCACACCACTTTTGCTTCGGCCACATTCATACATCTTCTCATACACGTTCTACGGTTTTTGCGGCTTTTAACAGGGCCATCCTCAAATACTTGTAGTACCTGATCTTGCCAGGTCTTTCGCGGACGCCCTCTATTCCTGTTGCCTTCAACATTCGCCTCATATATTTTCTTAACCATCCTTTCCTCGTTCAAACGTTCCACATGACCAAACCATCTCAGCACTCCTTTCTTTATTCTATCTACCACACTACAGCCAGCATTGCATTCACTTCTAATTTGTTCATTCCTCACTCTATCGACCAAAGATTTTCCACACAAGCGTCTTAGTGACCGCATTTCCACCGCATTCAGTCTACTGTCATTCCTCTTTTGCCAATTCCAGGCTTCACTTCCATACATAAGGGTTGGCACTAGAACGCCATTATGTACCGCTAGTCTTGCTTCTTTTGACAGATTCTTATTGGGCATAATTGCATTTAGTGCACCATTAACTTTGTTTCCCGCAGTTACTCTCCTTTCGATATCATTCTCATCCTTGCCGTCTCTACTAAACATACTTCCCAAATACAGAAACTCGTTCACTTGTTCTAAGCATTCGTTGTTTATAATTACATCACACTTAGTCACTCTTTCGTCTCTCTCGAATACCACCACTTTCGATTTGCTGACATTCATCAAAAGTTCACTCTGCATGCATACATCGGACATCCTGGATACCAAGCACTGCAGATCAGCTTCACTGTTAGCCACTAATACTGCATCGTCTGCGTATAGCAGACAGGATATGGTGAGTCCGTCCATTTTCGCTCCAACTTCTAGTTCCTTCAGTTCTTTCATACAATTATCCATATACAGGTTGAAAAGCCATGGTGACATTACGCATCCCTGTTTGACACCTTTTGTAATATCAAACCATGATGTGAATGTCCCATTAATTCTCACGCAAGCACTACTTCCTTCGTACAGGGATGCAATTGCCTGTATGAGTTTACTCTTCACCCCATATTCAGACAAAACCTTCCATAACTTTCGTCTTATCACTCTGTCATACGCTTTTTGGAGATCCACAAAGGCACAAAAAAGTTTTTGGTTCTTTGCCAAAAACTTTTCGGTCATCTGGCGCAGTGAGAAAATCTGGTCCATGCATCCTCTTCCACTCATGAAGGCTCCTTGTACATCCCACACTTTTCTTTCGTTGTCATCCTCACTCTTTCTATCAAAATTCTCGCATACAGTTTGCCAACAGAGCTCAATAGGCTAATGGCCCGATAGTTCGCGCAGTCCATTCGCGACCCTTTTCCTTTGTATAGAGGCATGATAACAGCTCTTCTCCAATCCTTAGGAGTGTAGCTGCCCTCTAAACATTGGTTGAAGAGTCTATGAAGCCACGTGAGTATTACTGGACCACCACCCTTAATGTACTCGGCAGCAACATTATCATAACCCACAGCCTTGCCATTCTTCATGTGCTTCAATGCTCTTTTGATTTCTTCCACAGTTATTTCATTCACACTGTCGTCACTATTCATAAATCCATTGGACGCCTCAAAGGAGTCCTCACTCACATTCCCATTACTCTCACATTCTTCAAAAAATTCCTTCCATCTATCTTTTATTTCATTTTCGTTTCTAAGCATCTTTCCATTCTTTGGCATAATAGCATTCACACAACCTCTTTTCGTACCACTTCGAGACTTTTTAACTTCCTTATCTTATCTTAACTTATCTTTATATAACAAAATTTGATTTTCCAAAGTTTGCAAACATTCAATTTCAATTTTCTCGTTATCATGATTCATGAAGATACAAGCCCTCTCAGGCCAGGCTTTTTATTTAAATAATTGTATTACCAAAATTGCTTTAGGTTGTATTACAAAACCTGTTTTGATGAAATTAATCTTTAGAAACCCGAAAAATTATATTTCGTTAACATGTATTTAATACCGTCTACGATACATTTCTTAATTTTATTTAAATATTATAGTTTTATGGAGACTGACAAAATTATATAGCAACCTTCAATAATTTATAATTTATCCTCTAAATTTAACTAAAGATATTAATTTTCTATATTAAGTTAGGAGTAAAATATATTAAGTAACTGCTACTCGAATTAGTGTTCACATTGCATTGCTAAGTACTGATTAAGTTTATTAAATCGAACACATAAATTATAATAAAAATATATTAAGTGGTTTAAGATATTTTCTGTACCTCTCATCAGAATATCCCTGGACCTGCAACAAGGAAGACAGGTTATTATGCCAGTCATTACACATTCTTACCGTGGATAAAATATCAGATATATTTACATAATAATACATACATACAGTAACGAGCACAGAAATGTGTCCACCCATAAAATAACAGTTTTCTTCTAATATGTCAGATTTTGTTATAGCTTTTTGAACCCTTTTCACTTCAAATTATAAAGTAACAATGTTTAAACAGGAAAATACCAAATATATATTTTATCTAAATTTAAAATACTTTAGAGGATGTTTTTAGCATTTCTTTTCCTTAATTGGAAAAAAATAATTAATAGAAAAATAATATTTTCACCAACTACATTATAATTAAAAAAATTAAGTGTTACATTTTTGATATTATTTTACTATTAGCGAAGAATGAAATAAGTTATTAGTATTTTTTTTGTCCTCCTTTATTTAATCGTCTGAACTATTCTCATACCAAACATTAAAAAAAAATTGGGGGTTTTCCTTTGACGAAGGCTTCAATACATTTATATCAATGGCCATTTTTATGCCACAGGTTCTCAATAGGATTCAGGTATGGACTGTTTCCGGGCCAATCCAACATTAATCCCATTGATATTCCTAAATTCTTTGATCTAAAAAAATTTGATTTGTTATTTTTATTTTTAAATTTTATTTACGTTACTAACGAAATATATTGTTAGAAAAATATAATACTTACATACGCCCGATAGCACTGCGCAGTCATCTTGAAAAATGCACTCGGTAATACGGGAACAACGCATTTCTATCGATGGGAATAAAAAGTCTTCTAAATTTTTTTAATAAACATCTGTATTCACAGTTCCATCAATGAAGGCTAGTTTTCCCACTCCGTAAAAAGAAAAGCATCCGCAGATCATTTGTCCAGCAGAATGTTTCACTGTTGACTGAAGACACATCTTGCTTAAATGTTCTCCAGACTTTCGTCTCACGTACTGGATACAATCTGAACCAAAAAATTTAAATTTGCTCTTATCAGAGAAAATAACATGTTGTCATTCAATCTTACCCCAATTTTTATACTTTTTGGCCCATTCTAAGCGACGGGAACGCATTTTTTAGATAAAAGTGGATTTTTTGGTGGCCTCCTCGCATGGAAATCGCTGTCCTGTAGATTTCGGCGTATAGTATAGTATACTTACTAACTTGCAAACCACGCAAAGCATGAATAACTTCTATTCTTATATCTACAGCACTTTTGAATCGATTTTGTAAACTGAATCGCTTCAATAGCCGATCTTCGGCGGAAGATGTCTTTTCTTTGTTTCCGGTACCTTTTCTTCGCTGTAGACATGCAGAATCTTTATTTTTTTTATATAAAATTAAGAACTGAAGTCTTACTACAACCAATAAATCATGCTGTAGCTCTGGAATTCACTTTTTGTGATGCCAAAATTAATATTGAATTCTTTTGTAATAAATTCATTTTCTTAAGTTTTGTCATCCTTCACAAATAACAAAAATAAAAGATGCTAACATGTTGAAAGTTGTGACTGAACTTGTCTCTATGTTTGAGGAAGACCCTACGCGTGTACAAAAAAATAACGGGTACAAAGAATTAGTTCTAAGAATTCATTTATATCTGCACTAATACCTTTAAGGATGGACACATTTCTGTGCTCGCTACTGTACTTATAATCTAAAGTCGCAATATAGCATTTTCTTATTTTCGACTGTGCAAATATTATATTAAAATTAATTATTCTCGAAAGGCGCTTCTGTACTTTTAGCCGTAAAGCTTTCTTCGTACATTCATATACTTTAAGGATATTTATTCAATGGAATACACGTTTTTAAAGAACGAATTCGAAATGAAGTTCATATTTCAAATAGTTAAGTGTTCATACTAACTTGTATATTAAATAGCAGTAAAAAAAGTAACTCATAAAAACCAAGTTTTTACAATACTCCCTTTCTCATTTTCGGGTTTCGCGTCTAGCATGTACGTTGAAATATCCATACAACTTGTATGAAAAAAACATTAAAAATTTGAAAAATCCAAAATTATACTATAATTATTAATTTTCTTTAACGAAAATTTGATAGATCTTCTTGATCGTCGCCGCGAGTCTGCTTGCAAAGTTTCAGCTCGATTGGATCACGGGAAAAGGGTTAAAAATTGATCCAAAGTTTTTTCGACGGCAAGCCGGCAAGCAAGCAAGCAGACGCCACGAGTTAATATAAAGGTAGTAAAAATATGATGGAATTTTAAATATGTAATGAGGCTTATAGATTCTTCACTGTCCAAAACTTATCAATCTTACACACATGTAATTGAAATAATTGCATAAAGGTCCACCCTTCGGCGCTATTTCTCCGCACTCTCATCAAGATATTAATTTTAATCATGTTTGCTACTTCTTGCGGTATAGATAATAATTTTCACTCCAAAGGGAGCTTATTCCAATTCAAATTAATTTTTTAATTTGACGGTTAAAGAATGTTCTAAAAAGGTTCTAAACAAATTCGACGTGGAGGAGATCCACCATGTCACGTTAAAAACGATTTGCAATAATGGAAGACCACTTCAAAAATAATAATATTTGTATTACTTCATTATCATACTTGGACGAGATTATTTTAGATCACTCTGGTATAAAGAAATTCTATTTTAAGTTGCAAGGTTAAACGCTCCTAAGTCTTTATGGAGTAATGCCCACCACATATGTGCAATATGCCTACCGTCTTTATTTCTGAATAACTGCGTAGTTCTGTTTTACAACACCTATACCGCATAGTAATAATCCATCTTAATTAATCCATCTTCTTTCTTTTGAACCGACTTCGTATATGTAATTTTTTATCTTATATCTTTCTTTAATTAACATTTTTTATTTTGCCCAGACCTCGTATATATACATATATAATATATATATATATATATAGATATATATATATATATATGCAGATGTATTGATCAGATATCTTTATGCTATACATATATCTTTTGCACTTCTTTTTATTCTTATCTCTTGTCCTTTTTACTAAGTAAATTTGTCCTTTCCTATCCATCTCTTATCCCCCTTTTATCTCTAATTCTTTGACTCATAGTTTGTCCATAACTTAAAACTTTCACTTTTTTTGTTTTTTATTATATAACTCAAGTTATTGTTGCTTTATGTTAAAACATAACATGTTAATTCTGTGGAAACTTGTAAGATGGCCTGTACACTGTTCAATAATCATGTATAATCTCTTTATACGTACTGTTAGTTTCCCATAAATAAATAAATAAATAGTCGGAATTATCCAAATAGGTGTTCCTATATTAAACTAGTATTCCAAGGAATTTCAAATCCTGTTTCGTTTTTAGCGCATACATCGCAAAGTTTTTAATTTCTAAAACATGTTAAAAGATCTTAATTTTAATTAATGCCTTTTAATATGTTTCAGAAATTAAATGTTCAATTTTTGTCTATCTATCTATACAATTGCCTGCCCAACATAACTTGGCGTGCGGCAGAATTGGAACTAAAACCCGCCCCGCCCGCACTCGGCGGTAACCCCTCGCGTATTTTGTATTTGCTCGGGAGCTGTGACATTTTGATTACCAATATACACTGAATTATTATGTCCAAAACAACCAAAACAGTCCGGGTGGTGCAAGAACAATTGCCAATGAAGTATTAAAGTTTTGCGAAGCTGAAAAAGCAAATAATGGACCGATATTACCGTCTGAGAGTTTGACAGATTGAGCGGCCGCCGCGGAGCGCGCCGTTACTCGACCGAATTTATATTGAAGGCTCTGGTCACCGGACATTCAGTACATTATGTATTGTGTAATAAATTTACAACCTGGCAACTTCTGTTTCGCGACATGGGCGACCTCCCTCGCACGCCAAGTTATCGTTGTGGCATTCTATAAAGCTCAATATATGTCTGTCACACTATAGGTATTTCGAAGAAAGTTAAAATATCCGTAATACGGTAAGCGTACTCTGCACGCAAATACTATATAGATGAGAAATAATTTTTTATCCTCTCTTCGCTAGAAGTGTCTGAAAAACCTTTGCGAACCCCAGAAGCACACATATAAAATGAAAATCGAAATTTTCAACCTCTATTTGGATTGGAACGATGCGGCCATAGCGGGTGAACAGATCCTTTTCTCCCCGACTTAAATTAATATTCTTTTAGGGAATATTTTCATTATTTAATATTAGGGCAATACCTATGCAGCAACATGCCGCGTGCGTTCCTGGCTGTAACATCTACAGGGGAGAGTGCTCTAAGTGTGCGGACTGATATTAATAAAACAAACATTGAAAAAAAATTAACTTTCTTTAATCATATTATCGATGTTGAAAGAAAAACCATGTCATCATAAATGAACACAACGTACAGATTACAAGATGTGAAAACAATTTAGCAAAACACATAATATTATGGAAATAACATAACATGCGCGTGTGATGTAGAGCGCAGCAGCGTGTTCTCTTATCACAAACGACAGTTTGAACTAAAGTTATCTAAAAACTAACTCATAAAAAACAAGTTTTTATTATACTCCCTTCTCATTGAATCAGGTTTCGTGCCTACTGCACGCGTCGGGGTCATCACTCATTTGTAGTGATTCCAATTTGAAAAAACCATTAAAATTTCGAAAAATCCAAAATTATATTATAATTATTTAAAAATTTAAACGAAAATTTGTTAGATCATTTTTATCGTCGCCACGAGTCTGCCTGCAAAGTTTCAGCTCGATTGGATTACGGGAAAAGGGTTAAAATTCGATCCAAAGTTTTTCCGGCAGACAACAAACCGCAGACGCTACGAGTTAAAAGACAGGGAGTAAAAACATCTAGCGCGTCAATTTTACGAATGGTGTGCAGTATGCACTCTTATCGACCGCGCACTCTTAGAGCACTCTTCCCTCTAAAACTCAATATCTATCTGTCTGTTCTCTAAACAAATCTACACCGTTTGACAGATCTGACCCACATTTTGCTTACTTATTATTTAGAAACTTGCGGAAAACATAGGCATCATTTCCTCAACCCTCCCTTTACCCCACCCCGTCGATATGTTCCATATATAAATCAAAAGACCGTTTGTCAAATCTGACACAAATTTTGCGTAGGTATTTATTATTTAGGACCCTGGAGAAATACAGGCGGCATCTCCCTTCTTCCCCTTTACCCCACCCCTTCCCCCAGATATAAATATAATGCTCTAAAATATTATTAATTTAATTTTCTAATAACCATTCTAAATTTTTCCATAGCTAACCTACTCTTAAGCACCTTGCGGAAAAAATATACACCATCCCTGCTCCCCATAATTACCCCATTCCTTCCCATAATATAAATGTTATCTTCTTTAGATTAAATTGCAAGTGATCCATTCCAAATTTTGTAATTTTTAATTTATAGGATCATTCATAAAAATATACCACTCCCCCTCCCTCCGACAATCCCATTCCCTTCGCCCAGTGAATTCCATTCGATAATTTTTGTTGGATTTATAAATATTGTTTATCGAGAAGTCAGTAACTCTAATAAATATACGTATACAAATATAAGTATATAATTGAATTTATGTACGTTTGTACTCAAAATTCTATATCCTTTTGTCAAGGATGTTTTGTGGCCCTAATGGGCTTAGTAAGAGAGATATAATTTGGATATAATATAGTCAATAGTTTGTTTGCTTTTAAAAAGGTCGGTTACTGGACTTCAGTGTCCTAAATGTTTCATATTAAATGTTTAATTTATATTTCTTCTTTACACATAAACTGAATACGAACCATTTATTTTTGCAATAATTATTTTCTCTTTCATTGTAATTTCATAATTATCATTATTATATTTTTAAGTTTCTTGGCCTTTGAGAAATGTGGTGGAAACATTTTTGTTTTATTTTTTTCTCATTTATTTAATAGATAATACATATGATTTATTTTAACAACTAGCAAATATTAACAATTAAATTATTATTATATGTTATACCTCACCAAAAAGAATTAAGATTCTTGTGGGATAATCGCATATTGGTAGTGTAACATAATTTAACAAACAATGAGAATTAGGTAACATACTATTTATCTAATATATCATGTAACATGTAAGTGAATGATAGAGAATTTATGATTTTTATTAAATTTTTCTTTATACCTAATAGTAAATTGATTATTATGTTATCTATCATTTGCTAAATTTTCTATCTATTCCTAAAATTAAATACGAGTATAATCACACAAACAATCGTACAGAACTAAACCAATATTTTCTTAGTTACATTTTACAACCCAGAAGAAAATATTGTCACTCCACACCACTCTCCCGGACATCTCATCCATTTCCTGTCTGATCAAAACGGAACAAACTCGTTTATAATAAATATAATATATATATATATTATATATATATATATATATATTGATATTTTTGATTGTGAGATGTCAAATGTTACACATCATATGCGACTACTGTAAGGCTCGCTCGTTTTTTTATCATATTTTGTTTCCAATCTTAGCCCATTTAAAGTTGGCATCTCAGATCTTCGAAATGATATAATGACCTGCCAGTAAAATTGGTGTCACACATATTAAAAATTACATAATCATAGCTCGTCCATTGAGGAGCGCCCGCGCCGTAAGGTCTTTCTGCAACAGCTGATGATCTCGCGGAATGTTATTACATTACGTATCAGTAGCTACTACAATAGATCAAAAAAAAATCGGACTCGGTTAAACGAAGAAGAAACTCGAAACAGTCTGTCAATTTTCTCAATGAATACTTAAAGCGATTCTATAAAAACTTTAAAGAACTTAATACGCGAGCTTCTGCTGAGATTCAGAAGCTCCGACGGTGACAAAGCACAATGTCAGCACTCGTCTCTGACCAGCGGTATGTCACTCGTCTAGTATTGACACTGCCGCCATGTCAGTCTCCTATTTTTAACTTCTCTCCGCACGTAAACAGCCGAAACGACCGGCGTGCGGAGAGGCTTGCCCACGTAGTATTATATCTGATGTTCGCTCTCGCGAAATTCCAAGTTTTGGATGCGAACCAACGTCCGTGGGTGTTGTACGTAACGGTGGGGTATATTTAGATCGGTTGCAAAACTCAATCGCTAACAGCAACATCGGCAAATATCTCACGGCTTCGTTTTCAGTAAATTGTGACCCAATTATTATTTAATACAACGAGACAGCCGACCCGCTTCGGTTAATACGCGGCGATCGCCATTATTGCGCTCTCATAATGGTTAATGTTCTCGTGGAGTAATAGCCCGTACTATCGACTACACTATTGACTTACACAGGGCAAATTCAACACATATGATGCCGCATATGGACCGGCGTGCGGCCACTGCGGCTAGCTCGAGTTACCGCCGAATATTGCACACGCACTTCGGTTTCTTCTTAAAAGTCTTTCCGAAGCTTGGCATAAGACGCGTATTGCTACAAGATTCCAGAAATATTCGACGAATTCTTCTCGTTCGTGTATTCTAGGAATCCTTCGTTCTAGGAATACTAGGAATAGTCGTAAAAGATCAGCACTGTTCCGGATGACGTGGCTCTTGTAAGGTACCGACGTTTGGCGCCTACATGCGTGCACTTGAAATACGTCCCCGCTACCATTTTCTTGCAAAATTATTCGTCCCGACTATCTGCCAAATTTTATTTTATTACACGATTTGTCCTCGGGGATATTAAATTTCTCTAATTTCAAAATCTGGCAAAGCAGTGTTGAATAATTTGCTTCACATCATTTATTTTATTCTTCAATTGTCCGTAACGAAAATCAAATGAAGGTTTACGTGCTGTTTTTATTGGAGTTGGAGTAAAAAATCCTACGACAAAGACTAGATAATTATGTATGGAATAACCACTAGAATTTTTAAGGTGATCGGTTTAGTGGTTGCCGAGATATTTTGGTCACTGATTTTCAAAACATGGTTTCAAGTAAAACGCGTTTGAAAATTGAGAAATATATGAAAATAAACAAAAAGATGCCACTATTATCAGCTATAACTTTGTTTTTGTTTTGAAATTTAAAATAAAATTTTCACCAGACATTCTTAAGACCTCAAGCTTTAGAAAAATGTAAAAAATTTCAAATCGATTTTTTCAAAATGTTTAGGTAGGTGTTCTCTCTTTTAATAAAATGTAAATCTCGAAAAGATAACATTTTCAGTATTCAAAGAGTACCTAATGATTTTTAAATAATCAATTTTTGCGTAGATTTTGAGATTAGGTATTACTGTATTGCAAAACAGCGGCTGTACGGTTTTCCGTTACCATAATACAAAAAATAGATTGTCGTGACAGCTTTGATGCTGTTTTAGAAAGAAAATACATTCCTCTTCAAGGTGCTGGTGGGCTGTTTCTCGTCACTCTGATGTGAATGTAAAACCCGCCACGGGAGACCAACAAATTGGTGATTTCATTTGACATTTTGCGCTCCGCCATCAACTGGAACGTTTTAATTTATCGTATTTCTAACCCCGACCGAATTCGATTCATGCCAAAATATGTTTTTGACTTTCTTTCAGTGTGAAGCTACAAAATGTTGACAATTTATAGTGCATAATACAATACATGTAGTGTATTTCATATTTTTTATTTTTTTTATTTCTGATAAGCACGTTGAAAATATACGTATCATGTCATAAAGACTGTTCCTATTAAAAATATATATTTTAATAAAAAAATAAAAAAATTAAAAAATTAAAAAATAAATAAAAATATAGCGTTTTTTTTTATAGAATTGCTATTATTATTGATATTAAATAATTTTATTTATATTATGTATGTACACGGTATGTATGCGCGCGCAAGCACATTGATGTCAAAAGTTAGTGTGTTAATGAAATTCAAGTTCCATCATTTAAAAAAAATATATTAAATGTACTTACTGCGTTATCTACTGATTACTTTTTTATAACTTTTACTTTCTTCGGTCAATTATTAAAGTTTCATAACTTTAACTCAACTGTGAGCAGAGCTTTAAAGAATGTTGATATAGTTTTCCCGTCTAGTTTAGTGCAGTTCTTCTAGGGTTACTTAATATAATTATTTTTAATATTTTCTTAAAAATATTACCTACTTATATTCTACTAGTCATCATAAGACGTGGATGCTGCATTAAGAGACTACATATTTTTTAAGAGACTTCGTACCTCGAAATGTACATTTCTTCCGGTCATATGAATGGAACAAAAATGTACAAACTTTAACACCTGACCTTTCAATTACGCAGCCCTACGTTCGTGACCCTTTCTAAAATATTTTAAAATGACAATAACGTACTTAAGAATATATTTTTTAAATTTCTGCAAGGCTTTAATAATTTTATTAGACTTGTATTGAAGGGAATGTATTTTTAATATTCTAAGTTGCTTTAATAAAAATCTATCATTTAACAGAAGACGAGTTGAAAAAAATGCAAACTTTGAAATCTATAATAACTATTAATATTTTAATATTGTTGATATTTTAATTTTATTAACCCATTAATTAGACATGAATCTACCTGTAAAGTATTGTGGACTAACTCTGTTCCCCCTGTATAAAACAAACTCCTGATTAATTTCCAATTATATATTTAACTAGTTGTTCGTACCCGGCGTTGCACAGATTAAAGATTAAGTTAAAAATAAGTTTGTGGGGGGAAACAAAAGTTCCATTGTTTTGCAAAGTCTTTAATAAAAACAATGTTTCCATTTGATCTAGGCCGGGATGAATGGGATATCCAGGGAAAATGTGGCCTATATTTTTCGCTGGTTTCTCAGCAATATGTATGCAAAATTTGCGTCAGATCTGTTAAACGATACAGATTTTAATGGAAAATGTATAAAGGGGAGGGGAAGGGGTAAAAGAGGAGGGAAATGTCGCCTATATTACATGCCGAGTCCTAAAGAATAAGCTTGCAAATTTGGGTCAGATCGGTCAAACGGTATAGATTTGCATGCGAAATATATCAGGGGGAGGGGCGAACTGTGGCTTTTGTTATCGCCAGGTCCTAAAGATTGAGTATGAAAAACTTCAGTCAGATCGGTCAAACAGTACGGATTTGCATGAAAAAAATCAATGAATGGGGGCGGGGTAGAGGGGGAGGGGAGAAATATCAACTACGTTACCCGCCGGGTCCCAAAGAACACATGTGCAAAATTTAGATCAGATCGGTCAAACTTGTAAAAAAAATATAGCATGGGGAGGGGATGGGAGAAAAGGGGAGGTGTACTGTCGTCTATATTGCCCGCCGAATCCTAAAGAACAAGCGCACAAAATTTTGGTCAGATCGGTGAAACGGTATAAATTTGCATGGTAAATATATCAGGAGGAGGGAGTGGTAAATGGGGAGGGGGAAATGTCACCTATGTTATAGGTCTTTTCATATAAGCTTGCAATTGAGTTAGTGTGGTTACAGTGCGTAATACGCGTATTGTTTCATTGTGTTAAGTTTAAGAGGGGCGTATCCGTAAACTTGACACTATTCCCATGTTATAGCTTGAAATAAATATGCTATTGTTGTATATTTTGAGTATGTCCAAATTTTCAGAACAGTACTGGATTTCTGTCACAGGGACATCATTAATCAATCAATATATTATAGATGTCTCACAGAGACGAAATTGTATTTTTATGGGAAAGTAGATATAGAAGTCTTTAGGTGTACATAGGGCTTACGACCTATCGTAAGGCTGGCTTAAGTGATCACTTTATTACACAATGATGGCTGGATGGGTGGATGAAAATGGCGAACGTTACATTGTGTAAAGTGATAGGTCGTAAGCCCTATATACACTCAAAGACTTCTATACCTACTTTCCCATAAAAAAATTTCGTCTCTATAAGCTATTGTTGTACTTATGCATGTCAATGCATTCATTTCCACACTATCCTTGAGGTTGAATACAAGCGCGTTTTTTGATATGGCATCCTCTATGTAAGCCTAATCATGTTTTCGAAAACAAACAAACGATTTAGAAAATAAACAAACAATTCATAATACTCGATAATAAAAACATAAAAATGTATATGTAAAAATAACCATAAAAACCAAACTAAAAATCGCGTAATTATGGTAATTAAAAAGAGACTACATATAAGGTCGAAAAATTTTCATTAACTTACCAAACTGCCGTGGCGAAATTGGATAACGCGCCATCCCCAAATAGAATGGACGTTCGTTGGTTCGAATCCCGGTAGCAGTTAAAATATTTTTTGTTAATTTGATTTTTCTTTAAGTCTTTTCTAATTGATTAATAAAAATTTGTAAAATAATTCGATTCACAAAACAGGGCATTAAAATTATAATAACAGAACACAAAGGTGTTATAACAAATGGAACATAAAACGGAAGAACAACTATTCGGATACTATTTATTCTCCATCACATCAACACTAATCAAAGATTCTTGTGTTCATTTTTTTTGATAGAGGGATCGGGTGGATTTTTATTCAAAATTAAAAATACAATATTGTAAATATTTATGAAAAATAAACTAAACCCTTAATACAATATCCGTTACGTTGAAAAAATTACAGTCAAAGATAAAATCGTACATTACAGTTCAGATTATATCGATGCACGTTAAAAATATCTATTGAAAAAATTTCCCATTCCTATTCCTTAAGTAAGCGAAAAAGAGTTTCTAATTTTTATAAAAATATCATTAAAGCGATATTAAAATTTTTTTAAATTTAATGTGTATGTAGAGCAAAGTGTATAATTGATATTGTTTTAAAAAATGTGCAATTAGGTACAATGAAAAAAAAATGGCGGTAGGATTGTAAAACTGTCATTTGGTATCTTTTTACTTTTTGACTGCTGAATATATCCTCTTCCACCTTTTAACGCTTTCCACAGCACCTTGTCACTTGCTTTCAATTTTGCTAGAGAACTTAATGTTATCTACGTAATTACAATTTATTTTATATATTTTTATAGTACCAACGACTTTATATAATTATATTTATTTAAATAATGCTTAACCTAAGACGCGCTATAGGCTAGTTTGTTATTATCAATTCATTGTACCTGCTTCTATCCCGTTTTCTCTCTCCACCATCTTGTTTCAACTCGTCCATCATTTATAAATTACGACAATTTGATTGATGCACATTTTTACAAATTGTCAATGCCCAAATTATCTAAACTTCACTATATTTATTATCTATTTGCACTATCGGGGACACTAAGCCGGCGCAGCGGCCACTGGGCCTAGCGGGATGCTACTCGCTGATTTTATAATACAAATATATAACTTAATTCATTAAAATCAATTAGAAATAAAGCGTACAATTTAATTTTCTTTGCATTTTGAGGATGCTGTCTATCTGATGAATTCAGTTCCAAGTTTACTCTAGAGTAAGCTCCTCGATTGTGTCGGAAGTATCGGAGATAGAGACGAGAGTTGTTACTCTGACTGCCTTCTGGGTCTAGAGAGATGACGATATTTATAAATTTTTTAGCGAAATAATATTTTAATATCTAAGTAGGGACAACGAATCAGAGTATGTACACTTTATAAAGCCTGTCAAATCCACACTGAATGTGGTGTAACAAATTTCCTGAGAGCAATATTTGATTGTATAAAGCGGAAGATGGTGAGTAAAATTCACTAAAATCGCATCTCATGTCTTTTTCTGACATCCAACAGCTATTTCTTACTTTCTTAGCAAAAAGTTTAGCGCCCGTGCAAAGCACTTTTATAATCTCGAATTCAATATAAAAAATCGTATAAAAGCATAAATGATGCTATGAAATAATTTTGGCATCCCGCTCGTCCCGCTGGTCAGCCAGTCTATCTCGAGCCGTCTCCGCTGCCGCCGGCGTGGTCCTCCCAAAGTCGCTGTCCTTTTGGCGGGAAGTAAAGGGCTCCGGGTGTCTGCTATACTGTAATCAGTTGACATGTTCGTCACCAGGAATACCACCTACACCACCATCATAGAGAATGATCAATCGAAGGAAGAGGAGTCGGCCGCTCTCTGGGTTCGTTTTCAGACCGCAGTCGCTTTTCTATTTCCCGGCAATAATTTGAAAGGAAATGAACTAACCTAATAAACGTGAAAAAAAATCAATGTTAATCAATAAATTATGTGTAAGTTTGTGGGCGTAACAACAATCGTCCATTCAACCGACATCACTTTTTTCTAAGTCATATTCTCCGTCCAGTGTGATGAAAATATAAAGCATATATTTTACAATAAAGTGATTTATTTACCATAGACTTTCTAATAAAAAATAGACACTATCTGAGTGATATAAATTGACTTACAATTAATTTTCAATTATGAATAACTGCACATTAAATCGTAGTCGTGAAGTTTTGCAAGTTTGTAGTATTAATATTTTAAATATATATACTTGCCAATATTTAAAATCACTTACTTTTTAATATAAACCTCGAAACTATAAACATCGCGAATCACGAATGAGAATAATCTCAAGATACATAAATAAGTGTATTAAATTCTCTCGAAATAGTAATTTCGTTCTTGCAAACAGATTGAAGGAGTGTTGTGACATCACAAGATTATCTTAAATTTTCATGGAAATAGGACTTTAATGTGCAAAGTGACCCTGAGCTTACAGAGTTCGCTGTGTGGTGAACAAAGTGACCCTGGTTTAATAATACTATTTGAATCGCTCACACTCTTATGAAGACTTACATTTTTATACGTGTCTATCATTTGATGGGTATCAGTTTCTTCGGGCTCTCGAGGCAGGCGCGTTTTCCCTCAGAATATAGATTTTCCTCGCGGAATGGAACGCTCCGGAAAATCACAAGTTGCGCAAGAGTGACGCCACGGTGAGATCAAACTTTAAAAGCTTTCTGGAAGGCCGCGAGACACAATTTCGTCTTTCACCATCTCGCTTACTCCTACGTGGCATCATTCTGGCCACATACATATTAATGTACGTTATTCTTCACAGACATCAATTTAAAAGTATTTTTGAATAGCGTGTGGTTTATATTAGAGCTACCTACGTACTCTATATATATATCGCATTCCTAACCTTTGGCAATGATACTTTACGTGACTTTTTTTAAAAAAATGCATGTTTTCCAGTTGGAAATAAGCGAGTTGCCAACGTTGTTGGCCTTGTCATCCAAACTCTCTTTGAAAGTCAAGAGACGCGGCGCACTGTCAGGGATCGTATATTTATGTATTCTTGACGTTTGTCCGATACCAGGGTGGTGGTGGTGAGACCACCGAGTACCTACTGCACTGCTGAAGCAGCACCGGAAGCAGTGAGATGACGGCATTCGATGGTTACGTTCCCTTTTGATATAGAGCTGAACAAACATGTTGAACATTTTTTTACACGGAATAGCGTCGTGAAACTCATATTATATCCGCAAGAACTGAAATATTTACTCCTGATTCGCCACAATTCATACAACACATTTACGAATTTTCCGAAATAAAAAAAAAACATTGATATTATATTTTTTACATTGCACAAAATTACAAAAAAAATTACCCGCTGGCTTATATTTTTTAACGAGCTCAATACGCATTTCCTTTGCTTTGTATGTGACTTGCATTGTACTACAAACCACATAACCCCAAATACTTTCCAGATTCTTCTCAGAATCTCTGAAGGAAAATATAAACAACAATACAGAGCATCGAAGAAAATTTAAATGTAATCAATGAGTCATGAGTTACTATGTTAAAAATAAATGATTGGATAAACAATATATTCTCCGTAATTTTTTCCATGTCCTTGTGCTATATATAGTAGCTGAATATAAAATGAAGTGAGTAGTAGGTATAAAAAATAACGAAACTTTTTTAAACATCGCTGTAGCCACTGAACTAAAAGGCGCGAGAGGAAATATAGTATCACTCCACGTTATACATAGTATAAACTTATCATTTTGATAAACTAATATTCAATCTAAAAATTAATATTTAAAATAAGAAATGTTTAAACCATTTTTTCTACTAAAATTAATTCCGAGAGTAAACTTAAATTACGTTTAAAATCAATAGTAATGACGCATAAACTTATATCTGCATATATTATATATCTTATATTTATATCTACAACTAATTGTTTAATTGTGTAGTTTTATAGTATTTTATTTTATATTTGTAATATTATTCTCACTATATCGTAAGCTGCAAATGGCTCATTTTCTAGCCAACATGTATTAAGTTCAAGATAAATAAGTCTATAAAATACTGCTACCTTAAAAATAAAAATGACTGAATGGATTTTGATTCGTTTTACTCCAATATATTGAAAATTTTCTCGGAAAACTTTCAAACCACGCATCATCACTATAGGGCATCATGATGGTGAAGTCGGAAATAATTCGTCCGTTCAGCACATTAAATTCGTCCCGGCACTAAAGCTTGAGATGAATATCCAATGAATGTTAGAGAGATGGAATATATTTAAGTTATATACCACATCAATAAATTACTCACAATTTAATGTAAATAGTTTTTCTACGCCCTGGGTTTTTGAAACAATAAAAACAACAAATCTGTTTTTTAACAAAGCTGAGTTTTTGCTAGTTAAATATAAATAATATTACACAATTCAATATAAATGTTATCCTATCTTTTATTTTTTTTGATAAATTTCTATTGCATATTTGCGTAGTCATTAAACACATACATCATTATCACTAAACAATTCTGAAGGATCATCTCCAATTATCATCTAAAAATATGAAAATTTATCTTTTTGTGTGCAAGAATTCTATATTTGCCGTATTCTATATTTACTTTCTACTTAATTGTGCAACGTTTAAACATGTTTTTTTTTAAATATTTTGTCTATTTAATATAAGCGGGCGTTATTTATTAGTTTAAAGTAATTAGTGTGTTTCTATTAAACTTGTATTATACATTAAACACCATTATCTTAAAGAAACACTAATAACATAGTTAACATTAATAAGTACACATTTTTCAAAAGGGATTTATGCTGTGATATAAAATATGTTTATTTCATTTGAAGAATAAAATAAAAGAAAATTGAATAGCAATTAACCATTAAACTCAATATCTCTTACGAAATAAATTTTGAAATACAAAATATAAACTGACTTAAGTATAATAATTGCTGTGATTTCTAGGACTGCGGGTTTTATTATTTTTTATTTTTCATATGCACCTTACAAATTTATCGTTCAATTTCATTCGCATTTATGCCTTGAAATTGATCGGAAAATTCGTAATTCATTTCAAAGCACAAGAAATAGCCTTTGTTTTCTATATTATAACCAATTTTCTTACGCTGTACTTACAACGTAATGTAACTAAGTAACTAGTTAGGCTGCGGTGGTAGATTTTGCGCACTATACCGTCATGTTGTCTGTCCGAGGTAGCCGTACAGGACGACCCCCCTCGTGCTGCCGGGGGCCAAGCTGAAGCGGGAGAACGGGCCGACCGAGAGCTACCTGCGGCACCACCCCAACCCCGCCATGCGCGCCGCGCCGCACCACGACCACGATGTGCTCATGAAGCAAAAGGTAACATCCTCTTCCGCTCGACCCGCTAGGCCCGACGGACGCTGCGGAGTGACATCTTAGGACATTGAAATATGATACATATATTTTGCAGTCTTCAATATTAACACATTTTACTCCCGCATTATAAAATTGCAATAAATGCACTTGAATCTAAACATAAAATCTAGCTTGAATTGCTGCACCGGTTATCGTTTTCACAGACGAGCAATCTATCCGTTCATCTAGTCAACAATTTTACTATTTTATTTTAACAGCTATAAAATTTACCGAAGTTAGTCCTGTAGAATATAGGACTAACTTCGTGGTCTACCGTTTATATAAAAAAACTTGTATAAAAAGCATCTTAATTCATGGAAACAGACAAATTAATAGTTTATCTTTGCTTTGTTTGAGAAATTCTACTAAATATTCAATGTAAGTGCGGGCAATACGCAATGAATAGGTACAATGTAACATTGTATAATACAATGTAAAAACTATGTAACAATGCATAACACAGGGCATAACAACAAACCTCGAGAATCGCTAAGATGTCAACAAAATTAAAATTTACTACAAGAATACTAATAACGGATTTTGCGTCAGAGATTATTCATGACTATCATTAAAATGGATTTATGAGTATCATGAATAATTTCGTTTTAATGATCTTACTGAAAGAAGGCGATTTTGTTATTTTTCTCGATATCATTTTAATCAGAAAAATGTAAATGATTCGTGTCATAATTTGTATCAATCACAATCAAACATTCACTCCGCAGCGTCTGTATGGGCTCAAGTTATTTATTTATATTTATTGTCTCCCACATAATGCGGCATATAGTATAGCTTTCTACCGCATCCGTGGCTTGGTTGTTCTAGCTAGATCCTCGTGTCTCAGAATCTGGAGTAACAACATTCTTTATTTGCTGCTAGTTTAAAATATTTGCCATTTAAATATTAGCAAAAGCATGCAAACACGCATTTCGCAAACACGCCTTACGCAGCTTCGCGCGCAAAATTTTCAGACAAGCTATTTTAGATGTTCTAATCCAAACATGGGTCTCGTGAGCAATTTTTCTTTTTTTGCAAATTAAACAAATCATCAAAACAGGCTATTTTTACTGGGATTTTTCTTCTTAAAATTTGCTTGTTATTTTTATAGCACTAATCTTAAATCATTCGATATATTTAAATGAATTCCCATTATTTTATCAGAAAAAAATATTTTTAATAGAATGAACTTATTTATATAAGAAAAATAAAAATTTTGCAATTCAAAATGTTAAACAAAAGTTTGTGGAATATAGGTAGCCGACACCATGTTGCACCGAGTAGCTGGAGAAGAAGCAGCCGTCAAGGTGTTTTATATATTATTATACTTTTTACTAAGGAGTGCTTTTTAATTACACCTGTGTATGTGTTTTTGTTGCTTTTATTCATGTGCAAAGGAATTCATGTCATTCAGCTTGATGTATTCATCATATGGTGTTGCTTTCATAATACAACGTGGTATTTTTATCACCGTTTGATAAATAATTGTAGTTTTATCTCACGATGTTACATTAATCTATAACCACTTCCCTTTCAGAAAAGAATATTTTCGAAAAATAAACCTTAAACGTATTTTTGTTCCTTCAATATGTTATTTTTTCTAGTATACCTAATCGTGGGTACGCAAACCTTACACTAGAATGAATCATAACATTATATCGCCTTTTAAAAACTAGACAATAACATGAGAATTTTAAATAGATTCTTAATAACTAAACATATAATCTCGGATTAATCTATATTAAAAGACCAGTGAACTGCTATATTATTTTAAAGGCAATTTATAGGATAGGCTCACATGATCAATTGCCTTAAAAGATTTTAATATGAACACATAAAAGTGGCTGTTATTTAAATAAAATGTTAACTATTTTAATTTTTAACTTTTCAACTAATTTAAAATTGTTAACTATTTTAGTAATTAATATTTTTGGAACTGCTAAAATGAAATTATCGATGTGCGGTTGGAAGTTCGTTACATTATCCAGGAATAAGCTGTAAGCTCTAGAGTATTATAATATTTTCTCGGTATATCTTACGTGGGAAGTATAAAAATCTATGAACGCTTCGTTTGAAAATGTTACAGTAATTACGGCCAACGCAAAGTAAGTATAGTTTTGACAATCTCACAACTACACTATTATAAATACGAACAACATCAGGAACTCGGCGCTTCTCGAATCGATCGTTACGATTTCTATTATATTTCAACCCAAAAGAAACCAAGGTGACTGATACCGCTCTCAAACTTGCTCACAAAAATGTTCTAGATGTAAAAAAAATCATGTCCAAATATTGAGTTTTGATAAAATCTGTTTATAAATGTGTATACAAAACAAATCTGACGTATACAAAACAATACTGACGTAAAATCATAATTTGTCCGGGAATATCCGAGGGGTTCGCGCGATTAGGTTAACCCTACATAATGGTTTAGACACAATTTTCAAATTAAATAATTAATCGCGTAAGTATATTTTATTAAATATAATTTAAAGAGTTGCAAAATATCACATAAGTTTCAACTCCATAACAATATCGAGTGTCATTTTAAGCAAAACAATATTTCATAGGTCATCCCATAACTGATTTTGTGTAATCAATTTATTAAAAATATAAATGTATGAGTGAATTGTTAACATATTGTGTAAAAAAACTCGACGTTACTTTAAACTAAAACAACATACTAATTTTATGTTCTTTCGACACATTTCACTGAAGACGAGTGTTTATTACAATCTTTTGCACTATCACCACCGTATTAAACTTCGTTGTGTTTATTAACATTTTTACAAGAGTTCAAAAATTCGCGACCAGAATAGCGTTTGTTTCATGTTTTACAAGAATCTATATACATATCATAAATTAGTTTGTTTTACCACATTTTTGCAGCGGCGAAATTTTGAATAATTCATATTATAATTAACTATGAATAAAACACAACGTTGTTTACTTCACACAATGACACTCTAATCAAAAAATCAAAATGTTTTCGATGCTTACTGCATAATCTTCAGCACTATACTAACTCTTGAATAGAAGACATTTTATCTACTACATGTGGTGGGGTGGTCAGGAACGGGGAGGGGAAAGGGTAGGTGAAAAGTGAAAGTGGTTGCTGGGCGGGGCTAGTATGGAAAGAAGGGATGTTATAGGCAGTATTTGTATGTTGAGTGCATTATCATTATTAATATTAATTTCTATATTTCATAGAATGCCTATGATAACGTAGAGGTGTTGTTACATGTATTACAAAAAAGGAAGAAAATTAGACTCAACATACAAATACCACCTATAACATCCCCCCTCCTATCCATACTAGCCCCGCCCAGCAACCACTTTCACTTTTCGCCCACTCATCCCCCTAACCCGTTCCTGACCATCTCATCCCATGCTGTGATAAAATGTTTTCTAGTCTTAAGAGTTAATTACTGAAGATGATGCAGTAAGCATCGAAAACGTTTTAATTTTTTAATTATAGTGTCATTGTGTGTGTTGTAAACAACGTTGTGTTTTATTCAGAGTTAATTACAATGAACTTCCATAAAGTTAATTAAGAAAATTTCGAAATATTACATATTATAGTTATGAAATAATTTAATTTATTCAACATTATATATAAATTACGTTATTTGTAGTTTATCCGATTTTTAATGCTCTGATAATTTTATACAAATTTACACGATTAAAACATGTTGGTACCTATAAAAGTCTGTTTTCAATATTATTATAATTATTTTATTGTTTTTTTCAGTATGCACATAAACAATTCAATTCTCCAATCGGATTGTACTCCGAATCGAATATTGCTGACACCATCAAGAGGGAAACGAATACCGTGCCGTAAGCATGAATACTATATTTTATTTTAGTATTACGTACATATATGTTAGTACGGATACATCTGATATTATATTTAATGAGTACAATTCCTGGCTCTCTATTGCGGGAAACCAAAAAAACAAATAATTTATAAAAAAAATCTCCGAACAAAACAAAATTTTACATTTGTTTTTTTTTAATGGAAACATTTTGCAATTTTTCGGAACATAGTTCCAAGACAATTTTATAAATCACTTGGAGCCGGTTGCATCAACTTGATTTACGTTTGTTTAGTAACATTTCGTTTAAATCATCGATTTTTGCGTTTTCCGGCAATCGATCCATTTTCCTAAAAATCTTTGCTTTTTACGAAAGATTTCTGTAAACCGAGTTGATACAACCGGCCCTCAATAGGTACACAGAAACATCTATGTATCGATTTTTTTAATTTTATATTCTTACATTATAATTGATAATAAAACTCCAAATTATTCTAGTTAACGTGAATTAATTAAATTGAATTGAAATATTTATATTAATGTCTGCATTTTTTTTTTAACCAGAATGAACGGTTCTCTAGGAAGACCCGTAATGTCTAAGAGGCAAGTGTATCAATATAAGTAGAAGCAAAAAGAATATACTCGCCCTAATGCTTATCAACTCAGTGTTCCGTCAGGCTCCTTATTCGTCTCACGCTTGAATCTATTCACCGTTTTTGTGCGATCATGCGGCACGAAAACGCGACACGTCGCTTAGCTCAGTTATCGATCACCGCTTTTCATTCTGGGACATTACGTAGGCGTAATATTAGAGTGTAATTAAAAATATATACTAATATCTCAGTCATCTTTTAGTTGATAAGTATATTAACAAATAATCAATCGGTAAAGATCATTTTCTACATAATTAATTTTAGTATTTTCATTGATTTATCATTCATCAAACAAAAACAACAAATACTTCAAAATAACAATCCCCGCGACAAATCTAACTAAAACATTTATCCCGATTTTGTAAACTTTTTCATTAAACTTAATAACATGTGTTGGTTTGCAAATCATGTCCGATTATCCGCCCTCGTCCGGTGACTGCCCCTTGTCCGATTTCCGCCCCTTGTCCGATGTCCACCCATTGTCCAACGCCTGCCGCTTGTCCGATGTCCATCCCTCGAGCCTATTTCTCATGTCTCATGTCTCTCGACAACATTATTGTAACTGGCATGTTGTTATCTAACCATTATGATTTTAAAACATTTGATATATTTATTTATATAAATATATATTTTATTGTTACGTTTTTATGATGTATTATTTGACTTATTTAACAATATTTTATTTTATCGCGCTTTCTAAACTCAATAACCGTATTAACACTTTCTTTTTGTGGATATGAGCCCCCCTACAATATACCTCTTGTGACACTACCTGTAGCTACAAGAAAACGGTTCTGTATGACCCCAACAAGTCGGAGACCTACAAGGCCCTCCGAGAGGAGTCCCTCGGGGACACGGTGCAGGAGGTCTCGGGCCCCGCCCAGACCAAGGTCTTCTCACCCGCCATGGCCAGGATGGGACCTGCCAAGGTAATGAAACATTTTTGCGCCGAATGAATTCTATTCACTAATGAGTTATTTGTGATGGACCGCATCTCGTGCCTTTTGCTTTATGTATCGAAATGACTCAAGTCTCTAATCTCACAATCTCAACCAGGATTTTTAATCTTATTGTAAAATATATCTCAGTGTACGTTCTACGATTTAAAACGAAACAACTTGAAAATAAAATTGTTGGTAAAAGACAATAAATAAGTTCAAATACTTATTAGTATTATACTATCTTATTCTGAACAGCTTTCATTAATACAGAGGGCCGTGATGAATATAAATATTGAGTGAAAAATATTACAATCATTATATAAGCCCTATAGAAATATAACATCTCTCGAAACTAGTCACAGAAATAAAACCCACTTGCTAAACAAAGTTTAGTTTATAATCAATATAAATTAACTTTGTTTAAACCACTTATTTATTGGAAAAAAAATCAACATGTTTCAAAGCCAATGGCTTCTTCATCAGGAAAACAAAAATAATATTTAAAAATCGAAGTATAGATCAAAATATTAAAAAGTTATATATGGAAAATAATAATATAAAGTACCTAATTAATATGAAAATAAATTTAAAAGATAACTATTTGAAGAAAAAGTTTAGTTTTTTAATAAACTAAATAATCATGTTGCATCATAAATTAATTTCCATGTGAATTCATGAAATATAATTTATTTTCATTTTTTTTAAAGCAACCTGTCCCTCAGCAACAGCAGCAGCAACAAAAATCCAATAACACATATGTTAGTATTCTACTTTATTTTATTTTATTTTATTTTAAAAACTAATCGCGACGTTATTTTTTTCATCATTTAGCGGTTTTAAAGATTTAGCTCATTGTATATCAAAAAATTGATGATTTTCACTATGTGAATCCCGGAAGTTTGATTAGCTTTAGTTATCGCTGGGTAATGAAGACATGTAAGAATGATAAATGTGATTTTCCTTGCAGGTGAGCGCCCTCAGCGATGAAACAATTCACCAATCAAACTCCTTCAAGAGGCTCATGTACCATGTCCTAGGCGAAACAGAATACTAAACTGTAGATGCTTGTATACTTAACCCTGTGGCCCGATATATTATTATTTTATATTGAATTTGATCAATTTAATGATTAAAAATTCGTGATTAAGTGTAAAAATCTAAATGTGGTGTAAAGTGCGCGACTAACACGATTTTACTGTCGTGAGTTGCGCATGGGTACTTAATATTAATCTATATTTTCATTTACTTAATATGTTCTAATATATTATTTAAATATTTATTTAGAATCATCGTTGAAAAAACTTATTTGAATGTTAAAAGCTATTTTTGTTATTTATGAGTATTTTAGTTGTATATTAATCTAGTTATTTTGAGCAGAGTGTAATATCTAGTCAAATATGAAAACTATTATTTGATCATTTTAATTGAATTCAATATACATACGTTTCATTACTTAAGATACCCATTATGTTTCATTTAAGGTAACATTTTTTCAATTTTATTTTTAATAAATTAATCATTGTATTTAAAAAAATATTATTTATTTATAGTTATTTAAAGGATACAAAATGTTAACTTCGAACTAACTACGACTAAAATATATTTACGTAATGTCGGTAAACTCGTACACGAACACACGAAGGCGTGCTTGTAATGTAATCGTGGAATACAAACATCTTTTTGTGCACATACTCTTTGTAAGGCTTTCAAATAATTTATTGTTTGAAATTAAGATTACTCTCATTTAAAAAACTGTAAATTATTGTCATTTACTATTATAATACTATACACATTTCTATATAAAAAATAAACCTTTCTTTCCAATGGCATGAGCAATAAATTAACTGAAGATACCTGAAAAATTGTTTCATTTACCTATAGAACTGTATTATACCTATTTACTGCATATTGTACATCGTACATTACAAACGTATTTAGTAGGTACCTACCTAAGTACATATAAAGTACCAAGTTAGGGTTGATTTATTATTTACAGGAGACATTTACACAACGCTCTTTTTTCAACTTTGTATACGGCTCCAATTTATTAGGCCGTACTTAGACCACTTGCTTTTAAATTAATTTCGTTTTTATATTAAGCTACAGATACACATGCTTATTTAGTGGCACGTGAGCATGCGCAGTATCGACCGTCTCTAGGCCTTGCTTATTAGCGGCATGTGTGTACGCACATTGCTAGTAACGAGCATGCCACTAGCCATACAACCGCCGGTTGATTTATGAGCATGCCACTAAGTGGCATGCCACTAATAAGCATGTGTATCTGTACCTTTAATTTGAGACATAACTTAATCAAGTGTTGCAAAATTATGAACATTCAAATCTAATGCTCGGCTGTTGTCAGTTGACATCTCCACAGTTTTTTCGTCAAGCAAGCAGACGCTACGAGTTAAAAGAAAGGAAATAAAAAGTAACCCATAAAAACCAAGTTTTTATTGTACTCCCTTTCTCATTTACTAGTGGAAACTGGTTTGGCGCTTAACCTACGCGATGGGCTTCGGTCGAGCGACGCTACGAAAGGGGAGTAATAAAAAATTTCAAAAAATCCAAAATTAAACTATAATCAGGTTCCGCATTTAAAAAATAATTTTAAAAAATCCAAAAATGTATTAATTTTTTAACGAAAATTTGATTGATCTTGATCGTCGCCACGAGTCTGCTTGCAAAGTTTCAGCTCGATTGGATCACGGGAAAAGGGTTAAAAATCGATCCAAAGTTTTTTCGTCAAGCAAGCAGACGCCACGAGTTGTGTAAAGGGAGTAAAAAAAGACGTATATTGCAAAAAATACGTTTTATTTAGTAGGGGATTTAATTATGCAAGAATAAATACTTTAACTGCATTATAAATATGTTCTAAATATACGCGAGGAGGGCATATTTCCACTGCGTCCCAATGTCCTAAAGAAAGGGTGTAGTTCATCTCTGTATAATTTTATACTCTGTGGAGTAGACCAATAAATATCTTTCCAACCACATAGTAAAAAATTATACAGAGTTGAAATACACCCCTTCTTTAGGGAAGGGGACCAGGCACAGCGGAACTACGTCCCCCCGCGCATATATTTAAGACACATTTACAATGCAGTTAAAGTATTTATTATTGAAAAAATATATCCCCTAGTAAACAGAGCGTATTTTTTACAATAGACGTCGTATTTAAAAAGAAGAATTAAAGTTTCTTTTCAATGGAAGTTTTTTCAAGTAAACACAAATAAAAACTTTTTCAACTAATAACAAAGTGCGACTTTTTTATTAAGAAATTATAGTTTTCAAGAGTATATAGTTTGATCTTTTCATGTAATTTTAAGTGTCACAGCTATTTCAGGTTGTTAGGCCATGATCAAACAGTGACTGTTTGATCTTTTTCTCGTAGTATTTTTTTTAAACTATTCAAATGTATGAAACCAAAACGCGAACCAGGAAATATCCGTTAGTTCATGTCTATATATTTTGTGGTCTGTGTTTTCAGCATAATTAATATTTTCTTCAAATTTATTTTTAATATTTTTAATACAATACGGGTAGGCTATAAAAACATGTAAAATAACCAAGAGTTTTTTAAATTACTTAAAAACTATCAAGAAAATAACATCACTATAAAAAATCTCGAAATATTTTTAATACAATACGGGTAGGCTATAAAAACATGTAAAATAACCAAGAGTTTTTTAAATTATTTAAAAACTTTCAAGAAAATAACATAACTATAAAAAATCTCGAAAATTAATAAAACATATTTGAAGCAAACCTAATAATAGTGATATGCATACCTACGTTGTGATGAATCACCTGTTTCTATAGATTTTTTTTTTTATTATTTTTATTTTGAACTCTAAGATGATTTAAATGCTACGCGGGAAAAATTGAGCTAAACCCACCTGGCGGAGTATTGGAGCTACAAAAATTTGGGAATGATGAAACGCTAGTATTGGGAGGGAGTTAGTAGCGATTGATCGGATATAGGTTACGGGCAGTTACTATTCGATTCTTATAAATCATATTAATCTTGTGGTAAAGCCGTGTTTGGTACAAATGGTTGACGATCGATGCGGTCCGAGCGGTCCACATGTGCTTCCCATAAAAAAATGCTGAACACGGTTTTCGTAGATTTGGGTCGCGGTTATTGCGGTTTGAGCCGTTAAAAAACCGATTAACGTCTACTCTAAGGTGACGATGATATTGACAGTTCCACGAGGTTTCTGAATTATGGACTTTTTTGCTGGGTTTTTGAAACCGTTTAAATGTCATTAATCGTGGTCTCGAGTGGATTCCCGGGCAGAGAGGCAGAATATGAGCAAAAGTAAGGAAGGCAGGTCCTAATTGGGGGATCGCGAGAGGAAAACGCCCCATAAATAATTTATAGGAATTGGCCGTGAAGCACGGATTAAACGTATACGATGTACCAGAGGGGTGACCTTAACTGAGCGGATAATGATTTATTTTCGTTTCGCGGGAGTCGGATAACGTAGGCAGATAGGAAAGTTAACTATAATTCCATTATATTTATCTGTAGATTGACGCTCTATCGAGGAGCGAATAATGATTCATTTTCGTTTCGCTGGAGTCGGATAACGTGGGCGGATAGGAAAATTAACTATAATTCTATTATATTTATCTGTAGACTAACGCTCTTCAGGCTTTTACAACAGATAGGTAATTGCGCAATGACGGTATATATAGTTACGAAAGAGATAACGATAACGTGTAAGCATATTAATGGCACGACAAGAAAATAATATACTCAAATATAGATACAATATATTAACTATGTAATCACTACAAACCTGTCCGACATTAGCGTAGTCTCATCAGAACGGATAACGTGTATACGATTGGCTATTCTAGCTCAGATTTCGCCGGGTTTGGTAGTAATAACCCACAAAACATAATTGAACAAGTGTATCCAGATAAGAATATTG
Source organism: Agrypnia vestita (assembly GCA_016648135.1). Taxonomy (NCBI): domain Eukaryota; kingdom Metazoa; phylum Arthropoda; class Insecta; order Trichoptera; family Phryganeidae; genus Agrypnia; species Agrypnia vestita. The sequence continues at coordinate 6,634 of JADDOH010016324.1, read as the reverse complement.
TAAATAAAATAATATGAATTTGCGGCCCATATACACATGAAATAAAAGGATAAAGCGTATGGGGATCTTATAGATGGATGGATAAATGAAACAAATATATATAGGAGTAAATGCAAGTAAAAAGCAAGCATATAAGTACCAAAAACATAGGAGAACATAGTGTGATAGAAATTCAAAGACGGGAGGAACAATAATGTGAAGTGGAACGGATATAGCAAGAGCATGTAATAATGATAAACGTACAAATACAGACAACTACTTGAGACCGATTCGACAGATACTAGCAATCTTTCAACACACCTCTAAGAACATGGTGAGTGGTATATAGTTATCAGCGGAGGCGTCCAGTACCTTGGCAATAAATAAGCACTGAATTAATCCGACGCCTTGCCTGCGGCACTGGAGGTTTATTTACTTATTTATTTTATTTATTTTCATTTATTGGTTTTCTTACAGCCATATAATTAATCAATCTTTGAAGAAAAGACAATAATTGATGTACAGAGTTTTGGGCCAATTACGCGAAAACACATACATACAATCGATAAAAGAATAAGAAAAACATGTCCAATAGTGGGTTTGTGTGAGTGTGTATTTGTGTGTTTATTTATTTATTTATTTATTTTGTTTTGGGAAAAAATTAAAAGCAAAACGATCTTAAAAATCTTCCACTGAATTTAAAAATTTAATTTAACTTACATTAATAGTTTATTGTGTTATAGCGAATAGTACTCTTCCAGTATTATATTGTTCGAGAATATTCACTGTCTATGTAACATAGTTATTTTGTGGATCAATCTTACTGCCAATAAAAATAATAATAAATGGTTACAAATTATGTTTAAATTCCGCAACGGAGGGACCTAATACGTCCCTGTGCGCGGGGTGCCGCGGGCATAAGACAGGATTCATTGGGTGATCCACGAGAAAAGATCGCCCAAAATTAATTTAAAATTAGGTATAGTACCTTTGGATGATTGTTATATCTAGGTATGCAGTGTGCACGTGGTGAATATATGGAAATTGATCCCATGATATAGCGGCCAAGAAACGTTAAATTTCCGATAAAGACGAGTGAAAATACGAGGGAACGGGACATGATAATGGTAGATAGTGAAGAAACATCAACTATGATTAGGGGAGTACCCGATAGATTGTGGTTACGGTTGATCAAACGACAATATGGACTGAACTTAGAAATTAAATATTAAAAATTAATTATCGCGCTTGCGAAGCGAAAATATACCGTCCGAAGCCACCAAGTCCGCCCCAAAACATAGGTAGAGACAGCAACAGAAAAGGTGGAGTCAATGACGGCTGTAAGTGGTGTCAGGGTTGTGGACTGCAAAAATAGACCTTAGTAGGCGGCATTCTGATATCAGGGGTGGCATAGATTAGTGAAGCCAAAGAGGCTGGATATGGGCCCTTTTCCCGCTAGGGGGGTTTTAAAATGTCAAGACACAGCAGAATTGAGGCAGTCGGTGTGAACGTCTACGGGGGTGCGAAATCCGCGTCGGTTGTTTTTTTTGAGTGAAAGTTACCGTCGACTTAGAGTGTCCCAGTGGTTGAAAATTATAGTTTAACTTCAAGTGAAAGTGGTGTACGGGTAAATATACTCTTCGACATTGTTGATTGCTCACGTTAAAAGAAAAGGGGGGTACGGGTTTGATTTTATTTTATAAAGGGTAATTAATTTGGCATATTAGAACTTCGGAAATTACTGCGCTTTATTAAGTTGATTAGTCCGGCATATATAGAACTGATATTTGCAGATCTCCGGAAACTAGCTGTGCGTTATAAAGATACCTATTTTATGCTAAACACGCGGGAAATTGTTAATAAGTCTTATAAAAATACCTATCTTATGCTAAATACGCGAGGTCCTGTTAAAAGGGTTTTAACTCAGAGTACGGGTTTGATTTTATTTTATAAAGGAAATTAATTTGGCATATCAGAACTTCGGGAATCACTACGTTCTATAAAGTTAATTATTTTTATCGTCTTACTAGGTTCACAGAATAATACTCGCAGAATTTCAGGAACCGCTAGGGTTCAAATTTAGTTAATTTTCGTTTTACTAAGTATACAGGAATAGTATTGGCGGATCTCCGGAAACTAGCTGTGCGTTATAAAGATACCTATTTTATGCTAAACACGCGGGAAATTGTTAAAAGATAAAAGGGTTGTTACTAACAGATTCGATTTTAAATAAGTCTTATAAAATTACCTATCTTTTGCTAAATACGCGAGGTCACATTTTAATTTTTACATTTGTAAGGCATATAATATTTCGTTATATGAAATGTTTCGATTAGACCGGATTTATTTTAGTTATTGAAAGAATATTTAGTTTATTTTAATAATTTTCTTGTTTATGTTTAATAGTAAGAGTCCGTTAAAATTATAGCGAATAAATTCTGGGATTAAAAATACGTCTAGTGAAAAATATATAGCTGATCTCGCGGGGTATCAGGTTCAGCCCATAATAATCTAGATTTTCATTTCGTTTAAAATTATATAGAGTAATTCCGTGAGAATCGGGGTTTATTTACAATTTCACAGATGTATAAATTCCATTATTCTAGAAAATTATATAAAATAATCTCGTGAGAATCGGGGTTTATTTACAATTTCACAGATGTATAAATTCCATTATTCTAGAAAATTATATAAAATAATCTCGTGAGAATCGGGACTTATTTACAATTTTACAGATGTATGAAATTTCATTATTCTAAAAAATTATATAAAATAATCTCGTGGGGGTCGGGGTTTATTTACGGTTTTACAGAAGTACAAGTTTCACTATTTTATAAAGTATATAAAATTGCTTCCGTTCGGCCCGGGTTATCTTATATTATATAGGAAAACATAGGTCCCGCGCTATTAAAACATATAAAAACGTTTCATGTGGCCGGGATTATTACGCGCGTTGGGGAAAGTCTATAAGGTAAAAATATGTTTAATTTGATTCGGGTTATTTTATATTTTATGAAAGATATTTGCCTCGCGGACTTAAACTATGAAAAAATGTTTCAATTAGTTCTGGTTATACTTTAGGAGTGATGTAAACTTCGCGGTTGTATAATTTGGGTTACTTTGTATTGTACGAAAACGTAAATCTCGCGTATAAAAACGCGTATAAAAAAAAACGTATATCATGTATTCAAACATATAAAAACTTCTAGTACATTGTTTCGATAGACCGGGGTTGTATTATACTTATAAAGATGTTGTAGGGCCTCGTTATATTGAAAATATATTAAAAAAAACCGCCTGGGGCCGGGTCTTCTTATTTATAAACTATATAAGATTTCGTTACATTTAGTTATATAAAATGCTATCGTTCGGGAATTCGCGTTTCATTTTAAGCATATATAAATATAGGGTCCCGTTTTTAAACAATGTTAGTGTTTCGTTTAGAAATCGCGCCTTCATTTAATAAATATGAAACATGTAGATTTCAATTAGAACTATTTTAAAATGTTTCGTTTAGAAATTCGCGTCTTGTATTATAAATGTGAAAATTATAGTATTCGTTTTGAGCTAAAACGTGTGAACATAGAAACACTACAGTTTTGACCGCTATTTTGTTTACTATGCCTAGGACATTCTTGCGGTGTATTAGACTTGATGGTAAAATTTAAACTCTTACTCTGTTTAAAATATACGTAGTGTCTCCGCCTAGATTGGCTTCACGATATACTTTATGAAATTTGTAAGTTCCGCTGTCCTAAAATTATATAAAATTACCTTCGTTTAGATCGGGTTATATCATATTCCTCGTGGAACGCGTAAACCTCGTTGTCCTGAAACTAAATAAGGATGTTTCATCTAGACCGGGTTCATTTTACATTTTAGGAAGAATATAAATCCCGCGTCTTTCACTACATAAAATGGTTTCGGTAAGATTGGGGTTGTTTATACTTGTAAAAATTACAGAATCCCGTTATTTTTAAACTATATTAAAATGATAAACTATATTAAAATGATTTAAACTATATTAAAATTTGCCGGAGAGTAGATATCAAATATTCGAGATGATAATAAATTTATATTAAGAATAATATTAAGAATAAAACTAAATCGGCGGACCCTAAAAGTAATATGTATTGACCTTATCAAGATGTAGACTAGTGGGGTTTTATTATAGAAACAATTGACTGTTCTGTGGCACCTACTTGTCCGCGGCATCCTCGATAAATGATAAAAACAAGTGGACAAGTGGTCGCTTCGCGGGTTTGTTAAAACTTATAAATGCATGGAATCCTAGATTCAAAGCTAAATCCCGGTATTTCGGATAAATATAAGAATATGTAACATCGGAAAATAACGGGCAATGGTTTTATGGAAAATACCGGTGCGTATGATCATTAGAGTATGATCATTAGGATTAGAGTTTAGTTTCGATGTTTTTCGAGTTTAGTTCCGGGTAAGTACGGATGCGTAAGGACTATGTTACAGTATTATTAAGATATATGAATACTTACAATTGTCGAGCTAGAGTCTAATTCCGGTATCTCGAGGAATATAAATTTAAAGAAAAGAAAATAATGTCTAGTTTCGGTTTGATTAAAGTATATACACCGTATAGTTGCAGAGGCTGGATACTAAGCCCCAGCTACGGAAACTTATAAGCGCGTAATGGCAGGATCAAAGGTTAGGTCGCGAACTATAGTTAATTAGGGGCCTGTGAATCGTATGCGCGTGCAAGGCAAGTGTCCGCAATCCTTAGGTATAAAGTGAGGTACATAAAGTGAAACTACGATGCACTGGAATGGATATAACCGGCGGCAGATGGGTAAGTCATGTCATCCTCTTTCCGTTTTGAGATTATAACGATATATAAAGGTGGCGCACGATTAAGAAGAATGGTCTCGGGTTCGACACCCCAGACAGAGACGGAAGAAGCGCCGACAGTGAAAGCTAACCCCTGTACCGTAAACTTTACATATGTTTTTCCACAGGTGTTGTTTGCATGTTGAATCCGTACTGATCATAATAGGGGCGAATTAGTTTGCCAAATTAACCCTTCTCTGCATGTGTGTGAACTTCCAGGGATCGGGCGGCTCGTGTGCTCGACGCCGAACTTATTTATTTACTTCTATTTTTTTATTTTATTGATTGAGTGATTGAATAATTAATTAATTAATTAGGTATTTATTTGTCTATTCATATATATATATTTATTTATTTGTGTATTTATTTATTTTTCATTCAGTCATTCATTCATTAATTTATTCATCTATTTATACATTATTTATTTATCTATTTATTTATTTAACTGATTGATTGATTGATTAGTTAGTTGATTATATATTTATTTATTCATTTATTTGTTTGATTGACTGATTTATTAATTAATTAATAATATATTTATTTATTTATTCATTTGTTTAATTACTTATTAATTTATTAATTGATTAACTTATTAATTTATTTATTTATCAATTTATTTATTTATATATTTATTTATTTACGTACTCATACGTCTGTGCATCGTCGGGGGGGGGGATAGTCAGATCAGCATCACCACCGTCATCATCACCGAATGCCGTGTCCCAACTATATACCACGCGCCAAATTACATCTCCGTCACTGAACGTCACGTTCCGATTACACACTACTCGCTATGTTACGTCATCGCCACCGATCGCCGCGTTCCAGTTATATATCGTCAGGAGACGTTCCCATAGCATCATCATCATCATCATCGTTAGCAGTGTCCCAGTTATATATATAGTCAGGAAGCGTTTCGATAGTATCATCATCATCATCATCATTAGCAGTGTCCCAGTTATATATAGTCAGGAGGCGTTTCGATAGCATCATCAACATCATCATCGTTAGCAGTGTCCCAATTATAAATCGTCAGGAGGCGTTTCGGTAGTATCATCATCATCATTAGCGGTGGTTCAGCTATATACCGTCAGGAGGCGTTTCGATAGCATCATCAACATCATCATCATTAGCAGTGTCCCAGTTGTATATCGTCAGGAGACGTTTCAATAGTATCATCATCATCATCTTCATTAGCGGTGTTCCAGTCATATATAGTCAGGAGGCGTTCTGATAGTATCATCATCATCACTAGCGGTGTTCCAGATATATATCGTCGGGAGGCGTTGCGATAGTATCATCATCATCATCGTCATCACTAGCGGTGGTTCAGCTTTATATCGTCAGGAGGCGTTTCGATAGTATCATCAACATCATCATCATTAGCAGTGTCCCAGTTATATATTGTCAGGAGACGTTTCAATTCAATAGCATCATCATCATCACCATCATTAGCAGTGTCCCAGTTGTATATAGTCAGGAGGCGTTTCAATAGTATCATCATCATCAACATCATTAGCAGTGTCCCAGTTATATATACAGTCAGGAGGCGTTTCGATAGTATCATCATCATCATCATTAGCGGCGTTTCAGCTATATATCGTCAGGAGGCGTTTCGATAGTATCATCAACATCATCATCGTTAGCAGTGCCCCAGTTATATATCGTCAGGGGACGTTTCAACAGTATCATCATCATCATCATCATTAGCGGTGTCCCAGCTATGTATCGTCAGGAGGCGTTTCGGTAGTATCATCATCATCACTAGCGGTAGTTCAGCTATATATCGTTAGGA
>JADDOH010016323.1:0-26569 GCA_016648135.1 Agrypnia vestita | reverse complement strand
TTCAAATCCTATCTCAAACACCCTATAAATTCCACAATTTCCTTCTTTATCATAATAAGGATAAACCTGCTGAAATATACCTTGGTGACGTATTTCATCCTTATTATTCATGAGTTATGTCGCATAATTCAATCTATTCAAACATTATGGTAATCTAAACAAGAAATTTAGCACCAGACAAACGCGCATTGACGTGTTCATCGGTAGATGGCCAAAAAGACGTTCAGGCCTGTTAGATAATGACATACTGCAAAAGGAAACGACAAGGCTGAAGCGAGCTGCTTCGGCGAAATCTTGAGCCAGAGGCGAAAACGATGGCGGCCATTGCGTAAGGTGAGTTCCGTAATTCGGCTTTTAAATGGAAATTACAAGGTTTTATTGTCATTGTATATCGTTTTCGGTAAGTTGATAACTAAGTCACGTCGTTAAATAGTCGATAAAATACAATTTTGTTCAAAACAGTTAGAAAAACTCTTCATTAGGTTGAAAATTAGGTACACAATTAATATAAATTACAACTTATGATGTTTCAATGATTCAAATGATATCCCTAGGACCTCTGATATTTCCTTAACAGTAATTCAACGATTTTGCAAAACCGAGTTCGCAGATTGGTTGATCATTTATAGAATTCTGCCATTGACGGCCTTCCACTGCGAGGGTCGTCTTCAAAATCCTGTCTTCCACTTTTAAACATTGGCTGTCTGTTTTTAAACCATTGTGTATGACGGAGCAGACATCATATATGTTTTCAATATCTCATAAATACCAAATAAAAACTAATTTACATACAAAATACCAAGCATGGCCCTTTCCGTTGCTTGTTAAGCAAGTTTGAGGGTCCTCGTGTAGATTTCGTAGACTATTTGAAGGCTTTATTTAGTCTTTATTTGTGGTATTTTGGCTTCAAGGGTGTGATCTAGATTTTAAAATGCTCAATCCATCCAAGTACTTCTATATATTTCGCCCTCTTGATTCTGTCTCCCTAGGTGTACTGTAGTTGTGTGTAATTATTTTATTTATGTTATATAGGTAGTTAACGTTATTTTAGTAAGATGATTTTGTGACTTAATAACGTGACCTATCGGGTTCTAAAATATTCATCATCATCATCATCATCTTTATCCTCTTGTCCTGGTAGGGTCGGGGACCCAAATACTTGACAAGGTGTTTCGATCTTCCCCTGTCTTGCGTTGCTTCTGCATGAGTCAACCAGTCCATTTCCCGATTAAACTCATAACATTCGATGTGCCAATTTTCAGCTTCTCTTTGGGCATGTTACACTGTGCCAAATATTCAACAGATTTTTTAACGTAACCTACCATGATATACACCATACCATGATATATGATACCCAAATCCTTAGAAGGCAAATACGTTTAATAGACGTGATGCGATATATGGAGGCGAACAGAAACGTCGTTATAATGACGAGTTTCGTAAAACCTCGTAAACTATACGTATTCAGGAAGAAAATCATTATCCTGATTATAATGACGTGCACTTCAAAGATCTAGGAGATATTTTAATCTAGCTGTACATCAAGTGTGCTATACCTAGTAAAAGTATATGGCATTCTATTTATCTGCCTCTTTGGCTGCATATGATGTATTACCCCGATAATAGGACATACCACAATAAACAAAAAGAACTTGCGGATCTTCTGTAGTGCGTCCGCTGACAAAACATTAAAATTCGCATAAAAGAGAGTAAATAAAAAGAAGCGTTATGCTTTTTCTATTATCTGTTGTACTTCAAACAGGTAATCCCTAGTTAGGCAGTCAAAATGTAATACAATTTAAAAAAAAAGATATGAATAAAAAACTATTATCATTATCATTATCATCACTTTTTATGGTGAGAATACAGAATCTCGAGGGCAAAATTTCTTCTTTACACACGCTTCGTAATTTTGGTCAGTTTTTTGTTTAAAATAATATAAATCATGTTCGAATTCGTTGCCCATAAATTGCGTTTATTGTTAAAATAATATTTTAATGGTTTACAATTTATTTTAATACATAATAAAATACATAAGATATATACTATTGAATTGATTAATGCTATCAAACCAGTCGGCCAGTAAGTACCTCGCTAGGTACATTTAAATTTACCTGTTTTGAGGAAGGTATAATAATGTTACTATGACTAATATAACTTGTATATAAGATTCGATAAAGCTAGTGTTTTAAGATAAGTGTGGTGACGTACATCGAGATACACTACAACACAATAAAGAAAAAGTATTTTGGATAACATTAGAGAAGAGAACTCACTTGTGGGGCTTATAATGCAAGGGGAGGTTGCGGGTAGGAAGGACGTCGAAAGGAGATGGATGGTGTGATTGAAATGCCTTAGACAGTTGTATATCAAGTCTCTACAACGTCTCTATTCAATAGCAAGGACGATTTTCAACCTTTAATAGCTCCTAAAGAAGACGCATCTTATCCTTAGCCGCAATAAATATGAGTAATCCATTCGCGCAGGTATCAAACGATATCTGTTACATGTTGAACCTTTTGATCCCGGTTCAAAGGATTCACTGATCGAAACGTCGGGTCACATTCTGTTGATAGACTAGTTGCGAGTTCCGACGGTGTGTATGTCAGTATACTTCCTCACTTTTACTCACCTTTAACACAGTATAATAAATACATACAGTATGTTATCTTGGCAGTGTCCTTGAAATAAATACCTACGGCCGCTTGGTACTTAAACTTGGTTAAAAACGCACCAGGGCTGCTCATTGACTGACTCTTTATGGTTTGGGGTGCCATAAACTGACCTAAATGTATGCGTGGGAGCGTCTCACACTGCTTGCGTCCGTACGTTACTGCAGCCCTGCGGCGACTGAGCAGTTCGAAGTATACCGAGATTTCGAAGGGCGTCGTTTCGGCTGTTTGTGTGAAGATATAATACTGTATGCTTTACTATACTGTGCCTTTAAGTAAAGATAGGTAAGTACCTACGCTAATAAACTTGGGCTCTGACAAGATAAAATGTGAGGACCGTTAATGTATTCGAAAAAAGACTCTTCATAAGATTTTGGTCGGATCAAAGATGGTGGTAAATGACGAAGACGTTAATGTGCAGATGTCTACGATGACGTCAGTGTCGTAGCATAGTGCTCGGAAGACCAGGAACCAGCAGAGAAGGTTTTGTATAACCCAGAGGGGCGTAGAACAAAAGAGAGACGTTGACAGAAATTTGTCGCAGCTAATGAACTGGGATTCAGCCACATTGGACATGAATGCATGGAGAAGAATTTTGCAGGCAACTATTATATGTACATATATCACCCTGAGTTACCGAAATTGTGATAATTTTTTTCTCTAGTTCCTTCGTCTACAAATGAAATATTATTTTTAAAACAAAAAAATAATCAGTGGAGTTTATGGAACTGGAATCCATGAAGCGATAAAAAATGGTGCGATTGTTATCGACTTTACAATCAGTTGTTACCCGAGATTAAAAAGTAAAGCCTAAAACCACTGCTGGTTCTAGTACATACCAACAATGTCATACGCAAATTGAAAGTTATGCGAAGGGCAAGGTAAGGATTGATATTCAAGATTTCTCTGAAAGATAACTAACGCGCATACTTTCCAGGAAACCAAGCTAACAGATGTAGCTCAAAAAATCTGCATTCTCAAGTGCAAACGAGTTGAACATATGAGAAAGGAGATCATTGAGTGGAAGTCTCACACTGGTAGAGCAAGTATCGACCGTTCTCGAGCTCGATGTTAAGTAATTAGAAAAGAGATGAGCAAGAAGAATTGGCGATCTTTGAGAGAGACCTGTATATTCAGCTGTGAAGGGATACAAGCTAATGATGACGATCCGATATTTAGCGTATTAAAATTAGCAACATAAGATCTTCTTTAAGCGCAATATAATTTTTTTTTATAAACATGTCGAATATTCTATTGTTTCAGATTATTATCGATCCAGAGAATTTTGCAGCAGCATACTCCACAGGCAATGATGGAATCTGAAGAAGTTGTGTCGCTAAAAAGAACGAACCACGAGATGCACAGTCTAAGAGTCAAACAAAACAATATTCAGTATTGCAACAACGCAAAATTCCTTCGTGCACAAGACGGAAGTTGACTGGCGGAGTTTTACCGTTTTGATCTTAAAAACCGACGATTCTGTTCCACCAAGCGTGGCACTGCGATCACGCTCCGCCGGAGGCTCTTAACACTCTGATTCCCAAAGCGACCTCTGAATATACATGAGCGCGACACAGCATCGCGAGCCATGACCGGCAGATTAATCAGACAATTAAGGTCCGAGGTACCAGGACGCCATAGGAGCAACAGAACGCCAGCGCACCAAAACCGCACTATTAAGTATTGCAGTATAACGCGAGAGCTGTTGAGCAGAGAGTGGCTCTTTATTTGAAAAGTACAAACATATGGATCCCGAGAATGTTGATGATACCACGTGGGTTTAGGCCACAGCATATCTTCCATATCATCGACTATGTATTTGAAATCTGGATTCATATAACTTTGTTTTCTCTTTTTTATTTTTTGTTTTTTTTTTGTTTTACGTAGAGTGGGTATTATGTGTAATTTTTATTGTTTTTGTTTTTTAATTTTTCTATATTAAATTATTTTTGGTTTGTTTTTTTTTGTTTTTTTTTTGTTTTTAATTTTTTCTTTTGTTTTTTTTTGTTTTAATTTTGTTTGTTTTTTGTTGTTTGTTTTTTTTTTTTCTTTTTAATTCTGTATTTTTTTATTCATCTTAGTCTTTTGTCCGGACTTCGGTACGTAATTTTTAGGATCTGTATCTATCTTTCAATTGCTTTTCTTTCGTTCCAGGGCTCGTATATGAATATGCAGATGTATTGGATCAATATCTTTACGCTAATATACCTTTTGCCAATTCTTTTCTTCTCGATATACCTTCCCCTTTTTTATTGGTATATCTGTCGGTTTCCTTCCAGTTTCCTGATTCCCCTTTTACCTTTAATTCTTTGATTTTCATAGTTTGTTCGTAATTTAAAACTATCACTTAAAACTAAACTATAACTATTGTTTTTTTGTATAACTTAAGTTATTGTTGCCATATGTTAATACATAACTTTGTGTGTTAATTCTCTGGAAACTTGTAAGATTGTCTCTATACTATTTAATAATCATGTGTAATCTGATTTTTTTATGTACAGTTTCCCATGAATAAATAAAATAAAATAGGACGGAAAAATTAAAAAGCCATAAAGTCAACGGCTGTATTACTGATTACTTGATTAGCACAATAATATCAAATGAAATAAATGAAAAACCCAATTTAGCCAAAGAAGATAGATAGGTTACTTTCTTCCGTGTCGAAACTCAAAGGTAGGTTAAGTTGGGTTAGGTTAGGTTAGATTAAGCGTCCAGTTATGATTAAAACATGACACAAAATGTACGAAGAAAAATTCCTTAATATTTGTGATTTAAATTCTTACTCATTAACCACAGAATCAAGTACGTAATACCTTTTCTAAGCCAAATATTATCTGTTTATTTTGCTTCAATAGGTAGAGAAACACTGCAAAAATACATGCATGCTTGAGAAAATTACATAGATGTAATGTGATCTCACCAGGAATCGAACCTGGCATCTCCGGTATGAAAAGCCAGTTCCTGGACTACAGCGACAGCCGATTTCGCCTTATAACTCACGAACAAGTCAAACCAATTTTGATGCGATTCCAGACTATTGAACATTTCTCTGGAAAGGTGTTAAGCTATTTATATTCAGGGCACATTAAATTCTATAAGACAGCTTGACTACAAGAATGTTTACATGTACATACACGTGCGTAGCATGGTAGTTTTAGGAAGTCTGAAAGGATTCAGATCTCGTGGAAGGTTGCCGTTATGATAGACGTACCTGGTTAGAATACTGATGTGGTTTCCGCAGTTAGACTGCACCAGAAATGACACAGACTGCAATAGTTGACGATGGATCATCTGCAATACCTAGTCGCAGTTAATTATATTATGACAAATGTCAAAAGAAAACCTCGGATAATTTTGCTTCAACCTAATGACAAGCCAAATTTTTCAAGACGAAAATACAATGGCAAAATAAATTACCTTTACGAAGCCGTAATCGCACACTGTGACGTAAGGTGACTTACGGCACGCGCACACTCGTGCAATCTTTATTTGGAAATGGATAACCTGCATGACGAGTTGTCACTAGTAAATAGTTCGTGATGATACGATTCGAGATGTCGGAAATGAGGGATGAGAGTATCTTTTGTAGGAGTTGAAGAGGCGCCCAATTAGATCGTCGAGGAAGATCAGAACAGGATCTGAGGAGACTGCAGTACGTGTGTGTGTTGCTCAAGTAAAGAAAGTTGGCACCGCGCAGCCCAAAAGAGATTGTCGTCTGTAGATCCAGGAAGAGACCCCAGGGTCACAATTCGCAATGATGGCCTTGTGGTAAATCGAACAGCAAACAAAGGAACCGTCTATAGCATTTTACCAGTATTGAAGCAATTTCAAAAGGGTCTTTATGTAACATCTTCGTAAACACCGAAACTACCTTAGCATCTCATAATGCAGGGAAAGATTGCCGGAAGTCGGGACTCTGGAAGGAGGAGAACATCTTGCCTGAAAACCAGAGCATTTCCGTGATGATGACAATACGATAGCCAAGGGAAGCGTTGAAGGGATTGGGCACAAGAAGAAGAATCCACAAATGTCGAAAGTCAAATGCTCTAAAGTCAAAACATAATACAGATGTCTCATAGAGACGAAGCTATATTTTTTTTATGCTGGACAGTAGTCATGGAAGCCTTTTTGGGTGTTCATAGGACTTACGACCTAGCGTACGGCTGGCTTGAGTGCTCTTTTTACACAATGGAACGTTCACCATTTTGGCCGATGATAGACTATCACATCTTTAAATTTTTTAGAAGTTAGATATATATATGTTCAACGTACACAACTTGTTTCTTATGGGAGATGTATTTTACTACCACCACCCGTATGTAGTCCAAAGATTTTCATTCCTTAAGCCAGCCGTACGGTAGGTCGTAAGCCCTATGGACACCCAAAAGGGCTTCCGTACCTACTTTCCACATAAAAAATAAAGCTTCACACAGCTATAATAAATACAGAAGCTTAGAGACATCTATAATATATCTCGATTAATGAAGTCGCCCTGGGGATAAAATCCAGTATTGCGTTCTTGAAAATTGTTGACATGCTCAAAATATTCAAAAATATATTTTCATGTTCCGGTTACACAAAGTAGAATGCTTAATAGCCTTTACCTCACAAATAAAATTTAAAAATTGTCAAAAATATAATATGTACTCGCTCATTTTTAATATATTCTTTAAAATTAATAACTTTGGAAAGTGGCCCAGTTGTTAAATGGTTAGGCACGTGAATTTACGAATATGATTTTGTGAAAAAGTGTATTTTCATTATTTTTAAAATAAACTCTACTTCACTGTTCCTTATAACGGAAGGCTAACAGTTTAAATGTCTGTCTAACCATCACGCGATTTCTCCCAAGGGGTAGGCAGAGAAGATATAACGCCATATTCTTCAATATTGGCACACCACATTTATAGATCTTCTCATGCATGCTCTACTTGAGCTTTCAACAGGGTCATCCTCCAATACTTGTAATATCTGATCATGCCAGGTCTTTCGCGGACGTAAGATAAATTCAATTCTAATCTTTCAAAGAAATAGAGCCTAAGTAGTTATATGCAAAGGATTTTATGTTAGAGAATTTTAATATCGCATATTGACAGGTGAGCATAAATACTATTAAAGTAGTGCATTTAGCACGTCCCAGACATTTTCTCTAAATACAAATATATCTAAAATTAACTATTTTTCGATAATCCAATGCTGTAACGTTTATTTTTATCGTTCATTTATATATTATTATTATTATAAACGTTTAACATGGAAACCGGTTCCTACAAAATGCTGTGATTTCACAATTTTATTTTCATTTAACATGTAACAAAAAACTCTTTAATTGAAATGCTTAAAAAAGATTTCCAATCTTCAAAGAATAAAATAATACGACATTACTACCATCTTGTTTATTTTAAAAATGACAACATATGCGATGATTTTTTAGGAGACGATTTTCCGAACCCGAATTTTGCGATCTTCTCGGACAGGATTTCTGCAGACACAGATATATAATTCCGGACAAACATATTACCTAACCTAACCTAATCTTATCGAAATGTCTGTAATAATTCTGTCCGCAAAACTCGTGTCCGGAAAAAATCCGGTCACCCTGATAATGACGACAGATGCCGCTTGCCGCACACCACCCTTACCATTTTAAACAATACCCGGGATGGTTACTGTTTCCGAGGTAAGTTTGTAGAACTCACATGCATGGAAATAAAACACTTGTTTTTTATTCTACTCATTTAATTTACTTGTGACGTTGAGGGATTTTTTTATTTTATTTATTAATTTTTTTTTTTTTTACATCTCAGACCCACAAAACATCACATTGATATTTGTCTGTAGGTGCATCAATACATATATATATAAATAAATTGTATTTACCAGAAATACATTCATATTAATTAATTACAATAGATCTTATAAACTCAAATACAAATCAACAATACTATACAACAATACAAGAAAAAATACAAATATTACCAAAATCAAAATAAGTCTCTTTTATTTAATAACATATTCATTAATTCTGTATTTTGCCCTTTTTTATTAATATCCATTTTGACACGACATGGGATTTTATTTAATATTTTTGGTATGACATATTTTAATGTTCTTTGTCCATATTTATTTATGACCTTCGGTATTCGTAGTCCTTCTTTAACCGTAAATCTGGTACTATGTTTATGAATCAATCTATGCTTATATGTCCCATCTTCTTGATAATGATAATGACTTCATAACGTGAAACGCGTCTTGTGTAAACGAATAGAACCGAAAACAAGTGTTTTATTTTCATGTATATGGGAAATACCTATAATGTACCTACAATTATAAAATAAATTGCACACAATGTAACCTATTAAGCGAATTGTTTACTGTTTGTGATTCTAGACTTTTTATTGCTCAGGCCGTCATCCATTACTTCTCATAAAATGAAAATCGTTAAACATTAACAAATATTGTTCATGTCAAAATATGTTCATTTTAAAAGAAGTATCGATTTCGTGTATTGATTCCATGTTGAACGATTTCCGTTGTATTTATCATGTATTTTTGTTACTCCCTAAGTCCTTACTAACTTGATAATTTAAAAAAAACTTTGTATCTAACATCATAGTACCTACTGATATTAGGTAGAAGAAAAATTGAAAGAATTCGGTTCATAGTAATCTGTAGACATAAATATGAGGATGTTTACTTGTCAGTGGCATAAGAGGGTAGAAAATATGAAATGTATTAACAGCTGGGCATAAGCATGGTAGAGACCCAAACTTTCAACCTCCTCAGCAATAAACATATAAGCCTTATGTTATGTTATCCTAGCGCTAAAATATTTGGAGGCCTATGAAATGTGGCCCTATTGGCGTATGTTCAAGGTATCTTAGTTTGACCACATTATCAATCCAAAGGTAGACAGACCTCTTTCCATTTAAGAAAGACAATCGAATTAGTATGTGTAAGTCGTACGTACGACGTACATTCTTTAGTTGTGTTGGTGTTTACGGGTATAAACAACACCAAGGAAACAATGAGTCTCGTACGCAGACTTACACATACTAATAAGATTGTCTTTCGTAAGTGGAAACAGTTCTACGAGGACTCATGAATGAGTCAAGAGAACTAACTTGTATGATGAGACTGATTTTCTACAACTCTTTATAAAGGGGATGATAGAAGGCAGCAAGTTAAGGGAGAAAAAAGTTATATCGGATGCCTAGTATCAGAATGGAGTTAATATCTAAAACGCCGTTAATGTTATAACACTTCTTGCACAGAGTAAATCAGCATACTGCAACCTGGTCGCCAAAATCGATAGAAGACAGCTCATGAAGAAGAAGAAGAATGTAGAAGAAACATGCACGTGGATGTGTTGATAATATAAATCTAAAATAGTTATTATATAGTCTCTCAAGTACTTAATATTAATTACGATAAAATAAAGACATTATTCAATATCAGAATGTAAATAAATATAACGTAATTAATTTGCTACATAAAGTAAACAAAATATGTATATTAAATGTTATTGTTATTGTGAATGGACAGTTGGTGCACTAGGCAATGAATCATATTAATTATTTTTCATAATATAAAATAGAATTAAGTACTACGTTTTGCATAATTGTTTGGGGATCATGCGCTTGCATACATTCTTCGCGAAACCAGTTTAATAATACAAATTAAAAGAGTTTAACAATATACACACAAACAAAACAAAACAAGGTGAAGAAATATATTTATTCAAGGTATAAACATTACAAACTCATTGTTTCATTATAAAAACAGTACATTATTATGTTATTGTTATAACAGATTGGTAACTCACCAACTCGCTGCTGCAATACTCAATTACAGAAAGTAATGTACATTTCTCGAACACTTCACAGATGACATTGCGCAATAACCACAGAAATACAACTCGCAAAATGTCAAAATACAAACTGTTTATACAAGTTTGCGGATGTAAACACACCGCCGACAAAACAACAACTGACAAATCTCCTTTTCCGCGTTTCGATTACGGACCAAACTGTCTATTCGCGGCTTTACGACGCATAATGGGGTTGTATCACAATTATCTCCGGCCAAATGCAGATGACAATTCAATCTGAAACCACATTCATTTATTATACCACGTAAATCGCTCGCGATCTGTTGTTTAAATGAGGACCAATCGTGCGCACGGCTAACCGACGACACGGCAAAATCTCGACTGGCGTTAAAATCAAACTGCCGGCAGACTCGAGAAATCGCGCGCCGCTCGCCTTGCGTTCTAATTCGGACGCGAGCCGTGCGGCCAACAGCGGAACTAATTTGACAGGACTATATGGCGGCAAGCTGCTTTCTTCGTCGAGATTTACCGGAATTTTGGAGTTTTGTTATTTAATTAAAGCGTACGCCCGACCCACGCTCGGCGGGCTCGTCTATTTAATTAACGCCGAGAATGTTTGCATTTTGTGATGTGTCGTTCGTGATTTGGAATATTTTTCCGTTCCGTTTGGCAGGCTGCGGTCTGGACCCGGTCTACTGTCAAATATATTTTACTTTTCCATTCATAACGACTTTTAAAACCACAATTTATTGAAGCAAGGGCAAGAACCAAGTATTTCACTCGATGAAAGGATTTCCGGAACTAATCGGCTTCCAATCCGAATATTCGAAACTCGAATATATTCGCCTGTTTTTAAGCATTCGTTATTCGAATACTTTAAAAAGTATTCATTAAGGTATTCGCTCTTATCTGTATTATAAGATTTTTAATATTTTTCTAAACGAAATAAAGGTTTACGGGCCCTGGAAGTCAGTATGCAAGCATTCATTCATTCACTCAGGTATACGAATTCGGACATCAAAGATGAAAACTCCTTTGTCGGACATCTTCTGCTTATCTTTATGGCTTTGTGACAACAAGTTTTATTACATTGTTTTGTCAACTTGTATTTAGTTTTCATAAATACTTAAGCCGACAAACAAGAAGTTATATACAAAATAATGAAAAAAAAACTTGCACGTGGGGTGTGAGATAAATGTATCAATTTAACAATATTTTGTCGATATATTTTTTGATGTTTTCTTATAATTATATATTTAAAAAAATTAAAATTATTAAATTCTCTACAATTATTGTGTTTTTATTTTACATATATAGAATGTATTTATTTATATGTATTTATCATCCAAAGTAAATTTTTCCTTTCTTAAAAATATTACGAATGTATTCGAATATTCGAATATTTTATCATTAATTATTCGATATTCGAATAGTTGGAATCACGAATATTTGGAGGCTCTGATCGTGACGTCACCACTACTCGTATACCAAGTAACTGACTACGGACAACAGAACGATAAAGCTGAGCCCCGCAGCCACTACGTCCGGACCTTCAAGAAACCTCTACCACCATCATCATCATCAGCCTGGAGTCAATATATTATTCACATTGTACATAAAAGACCTTGCGAATAAATAAATCAATAATATTAACTAATCACTTCAAATTCGTTCAAAATTCGAACAGTTAAACAACGAACCGAACAAGATGAGCCGAGAGATTCAAAATGGATCTGCCAAAGGAACCTCATTTTCTTATGGAATCTTGCCGCGCACTGCACAAAATTCTCTGCATATCATTATCATCATTGTGACAAAATAAAAATAAATTTGAACGAATAATAAGCGAATTGCTTTCAAAATTTTAATACGATTCTCAAGATACATACTCGTAAGATATGTATTGTATTTAAAACGGATGAGCCTTTCCTTTAGCAAGACCTTGGTCTAGTTAAGAAACATTAAAAAAAATTGAAATGTTAAAAAATATTTTTCGTACTCACTATACATATGTATTAAATAAATCAGTCAAGATGGTGTGCCATGATAATAGGAACATCCATTTCCACGAGGTATACGAGTACAGGTGTCGGGATTGCAGTTACGAAATATTTTAGGGGTTCGGTGACTAACGTAGTCGGAAAATTTAAAATTTAATAACCCTTAAATATTTGTTAGCATTCTTCTTCATGTGCCTGGGTTCCCCCGACGTCGGCGATCATCTGGGAGAAAGTTTCCCTGTCCAGGGCAGTGCGGAACAACTCTTCCACGGTTCTTATTCCGGTCCACTCACGGATGTTTCCAAGCCAGGAATGCCGCCTCCTTCCGACCCCTCTGCGACCCTAAATCTTACCCTTCATGACGAGCTGAAGGATGGAGTATTTTTCGCCTCTCATTATATGACCAAAATATGACATTTTACGGAGCTTTACTATGTTGAGTAACTGTCTTTTTGTATTTGCTCTACGTAAAACTTCAACATTACTAGTCATGTCAGTCCAAGATATCCTTAACATTTTACGATGTATCCACATTTCGAACGCCTCTAGGCGATTTAGAGTAGTCACCTTCAGCGTCCATGCTTCAACACCGTAAAGTAGAACTGACCATACATAGCATTTGATCAACCTCTGTCTGAGCTTCAAGTTTAAGTCGTCATTACAGAGTAGACTTTTCATCTTATTAAAAGATGCACGAGCTGTCTCTATTCTGCATTTGATCTCCGTGTCAGGGTCCAGATTGTCAGTAATAATGCTGCCCAAATACTTAAACTGTTTTACTTTCTCAATGTTGGCACCCTTTAATTGAAGGCACACATTTGGATGATTGTCTCGGCTAAAAAATATAAACTTTGTTTGTATAGATGCTCAAATTGATAAATATAAAAGTGAATACTATATTTTTGTACAAATTAAATTTAAAATAAAATGAAAATTCCATAATAAAAAATATATTGATTAATTCGTTTTATCATCGAAAAATCCACCATTCACATTGACATACATGCACAATTTTATATACTTATCGTAGCACTCTACGAAATATTTTTTAATTGTTTCGATGGATACTGCTTTTCAATCTTTTAGAAGTATTCGACACAAGTTTTCTTTAGAAGTATGACAGAAAAAAAATGCCTATTTAAACAGACAAAAATAAATAAATCACAGTTATTTGATATAAAAGTAATATGTTATAATATAATATAAAATAAATCAAAGTATTTACTGCTTCTTGCCTTTTGTACGACGGATTTAAAGTTTTTACCAAATTTTTTCTATTCACCCCATTTTGCGGTATTCATGTGCGGCAAAAGCGAAATATTTTTGCGAGCAATTGAAATTAACTGGAGATATCGACGGTTTATAATACACGAAAGGTTTGGAGATTCGAAACATATATAGAACATTAAAAATTTTGATAACATGACGATATTCTTAGGATGGATGGAATTAGTGAACGGTGCATTGTATAGAGTGGTCACATAATAATAATAATAATGTTTATTCCAGTAGGACCAGGTTTTTAATGCAAGTCCTGGTCCGCCATATAGTTTGAAAATTACATATATGTTATATTATACATGGAGAGAAAATATAAAAAAGGAAAAAGAAAAAGAAAAATAATTAAAGTAATAAAGAAAGAAGAAGAGCTATTAAATAGTTAAAATAAAATATAGCATAAAAAATCGACAATAAATACACATACATATATATACCAATTTATACCATATATATACGGTTATGGAATCGCATATCTGTAGGTATTCTGTATCCGATGCCACTCTTTAATTAGCCAGCTCGAATAGGCTGTATATATAACCTGGTCCATCCTATAAAAAGATTTTCACACACGTTTCTCACTCAAATAGCTTAATCTCTGAGACTTCTAAAATGTATCTTAATATGCAAAGAACCTTTTTTCTAATTCTACGTCTAATATAATTTGGTCTAATGCATCAAATTTATTTTTCTTCCGCGTTGCCGCAACTGTTACGAACTGATTCGCGCGTAGGTAATATTTTTTATCGTACCGAGGCGTAAAACCTTTTTCGTCATCTTTCGACTGAATGAGCAGAGTTGCGATTGTGTCCTGGATATGTAGTGTAGTGGGACTTTATCTAACAACTAGGAAAAGTGTCATCATTCAAAAAGTCGCAAGCAGAGCGGCCTGTCAGCAGTATATTAACAAAGGACTGGCACCGTCTAATAGCTAAGGGAGGGGTAAAATACTAGTTTTATCACTTTCCCAAAATATGGAGACATGAATATAAAATGCTGTGCTATTAAATATTATATTAAATAGAGCTCTATACTCTGTTTAAGGAGCCGAATGTCACAACATTTATAAAACTGGGAAGACTTCGGTGGCTGGGTCATGTGGAGAGAATGTCCGAGCATCAAGCACCTAAGTCCCTGCTGAACACAAGGCCAATAGGGCGAAGGAGCTTAGGAAGGCCAAAATTAAGATGGAGTGCCTTGGAGCTTCGGAACTGGAGAGAGCTGGCACTAAACCGATATGAGTGGAGGAAGATTATTGAGGAGACCAAGACCCACCAAGGTTTGTAATGCCAAGAGTGATGATGATGATGATGATTAAATACCAATAATAAAGGTTTAAAATTAAATAGTTTAGAATTTTTTTTCATTAGGGAAGCGGTGAATAATAAATCACCTCTAATAAATAATCAAATCAATTTTCCATGCAGTCCTTTGTTCAATTTAACTTTCGCAAAAGACTTGGTAACACCCACTTTTGACCCCGCCCCCTCTCACTCCCTCTCCTTCCAAAAGATTCCTGATTGGTCTGTAGGCAAGTTAGTGCATGCTTGTCTTTGGCGAGATTGACACGCATGTGACAAATATTGGTGAAAGGTTGACAATACTGTGGTTGCTATGTTCACAACACTAATTACAACAATAGTGTTGTGAACATAGTAGTGTAGTGTTGGTCCTGACGAAGAGATGAGTATGTCTCGAAACCGGTAGGCCTAAAATTTGGTAGTGGTTTTTACTAATTTAACTAACACTCTGTTATAATGTCTAACCACAAAGTTAATGCTTTAAATCAGTGGTTCCCAAAGTTGATAGGACCGGGCCCACCAAAAAAAAATTAAATTTTCGGGACCCACCTCCTGCCTCACATTTTCCCAATTCATTTTGTAACCATACTAAAGACTGTTAAATTAAGAAAAAAATAAAAACCTCCAAATATAATCGAAATTTTTAATTACAAAAAATGTTATATGTGAATTTTAGTAGGAAGGATGAATTTGTTGCCTTTTTTGTCATAACAGCATTAGCGTTGACTTCAATTTTAGTCATTTTTTATCGATGCGTCCAATTTATTTCTGTATTTAGTCTTAATAGAAACCATGGCAGAAAATTCCACTTCACATAAGTATGAGGTAGTGAAGGGGAGGAGGACTTTTATGGCTTCGTCAGACAAGCAGGGATAAGTGTCAGCAACTGAAAGCCAGAATTTTGCTAATTGCTTGCAATTAAAAGTATCAGCGACGTATCTTCTGATAAATCAATAAGCTCTTCACTTGCTTTTGTTGACATTTCAGTCGGTATGTTGTCTTGAAATGGATTTTAAATCCAGTTTGTCCTGTTGAACTTTTTCATCTCTTCTTCGAAGTTGGCGTTTACATAAGTTAAATGAGTGTAATTGCAGACACTACATTGATACTGGATGCACTTCGTTATCTACAATAAACACGACACGACCCGGACAAGACGTGTTGCGCGGTGTTGTGACCGCGACCCACCTAATATCCGCTCGCGACCCACCAGTGGTTAGTTTGGGAAACACTGCTTTAAATATTAAAAATCATCATCATCACTCTTGGCACTACAACCCTTGGTGGGTCTTGGCCTCCTCAATAATCTTCCTCCATTCATCTCGGACTAGTGCCAGCTCTCTCCAGTTCCGAAGCTCTAAGGCAGAGAAAGGAAAAGCCACATTTTTGTCCTGACATACTTTTACCTAGTCCATTTTCATACATCTTCTTAAATTCTCATTTCAGTCCTCCAGTATTTGGTTTATCTGATCATGCAACGTCATTTGCGAACGCCCTCTACTCCTGTTATCTTTGACACGTGCCTCATATATTTTCTTGATCATCCTCTCCTCGCTCATATTTTACGCCAGATAAAACCATCTCTGCGATATTTTCTTTAATGTTTATTGTTTATTTTACATTTGTTAACATAAATTACTTATAGCTCCACACTAGGTAAAACCTGTTCTGTGGCAGTTATTCTTATTTTAGAGTTATGTATAAGTAACATAGAAGAGTAATAAATAACAATACTAAAGAAATAGAAAAATAAAAATAAATATAAAAGCAGGATAACAATTTAGTAGTATATACAAACACAGGAATACATGAATCTAGAGGAAAAGAAAATATAAATATAAAGTGAAGATAAAAATTTATTTAGATAAAGCAGGATAACAATTTAGTAGTAGATACAAAGACAAGAATACATGAATCTAAAAGAAAAGAAAATACATAATATTATATCTTCTTATATTCTATAACTTTTATGTGTTGAATGAATTGGATATCTTATACGAATCATTATATTTCACTGAGAAGCAAATCTCGACGTTTCGCTGATGTCTTTCTTATTTAGCGACCTATCACCGCAAGGGTGGAGGCCGAACTGATTATTTCTTCCGAGGTTGTAAATTATATGCACTTTATTATGGAGTATTCACTTCTTCTACGATAGAGGTCGCCAGTGCGCAATATTTACTAATTACATATTCGGGCTTTTCTGTGACGTCTAAATGTAACGTCGAGATTTGCTTCTCAGTGAAACACACGGTTCGTATAAAATATCCGCTTCATTTTACACATAAATATGTCTAACGACCGTATTAATAACCTTAACTCTACACTCATAATTTTTTAATTCTTGTTGTATATTATATTGCTGTATATTATATACAATAACACTATATTGTTCATCGACTATAGACATAGTCATCTGATGGACTTCCACCGCATTCAGTCTACTTTCAAATGTGATTACCCGTTGACCGCATTGTCACCTTAGATACTGTTTATGACTGATCAAAGGGTACCCATCAAAATATTATATTCCTAGTACAATTATCATAGTTATAAAAAATATCAAAGCCATATATCCAAATTCAATAACAAACATCATGGAATCACGCGCTCAAAGTCTCCTGGTTTGAAGGAGTGAATAAAAATAGAAAACTGGAATACCTTGGTCATGTCATCAGGGAAAATCTGTTGATAACTGGCTGTCTGAAAAAACTAGTTTATAACTGGCTTTATATGTTTTCCTTACAGCCTAAGTGAAATTATAGAATGGCCTTTATATCTAAATATACAAAAGAAGGACAACTTAGATGGTGACGACACGTGATGCGACCAGAGGAAGATTACATGATTCACATAAGTACGAGTAGCGAAAGCTATAGTCAGTCCCGATCTTGAGAATTAAGACATGAGCGAGGATTCTGCAAGTGATAAAATAAAATTGAACAAAATTATTGGATTAGCCGACCCCAGAACAGCGGGATAAAATGAGATCAAAGAAGAAGTTAAAAATAAAAATAAAAATAAAATACAAATTGAAAAATCAGCAGATGATAATTATTTTTGGTAATAGTATTAGGTAGTCTATCTTGTAAAGAAATTGCAACGATCTATTAAGTTTGCTGCTCTATATAGGCGATATGCCATCACAGTTTTTATTGGAGATGAAGATGATGCAAAAACTGGTAGCATTCGATTAAAAGACGTCTTGCAACAACAGGTTTCATTTTGTAAATCGAGATACAAATCATCGATGACGAAGATCATAAACAAGGAGGTAATAACTAAATAAAAATGTTAGAAGTTGACGAAATGTAATTTCAAATTTCTAGTGAGTGGGTCTTCATAAGGATAAACGAAAACTATATTTAGGTACTCTATTTGTTAAACATACCTACTCGAGTAGAACATAGTTTTATTCCATTAGTTTTAAAGACGATCATGAATAATCTACACAAAGTTAAGGCAGATTCTGTTAATAACACAATGACGTGTTTAGGTTTAGCTGTATAACTAATCTGGCGAGACGAAGGAATTAAATACTATTTATGTCACCTGGCTAGCTGGTGGACAATCCATGCTTCGTCTTTCCATCCGTGTCTTTCGCCATAACAACTTTCCTCCAACGGTTCTCGTTCCTTCGATTCCGCCTTCTCATGCGTCGACCTCTTTCCATTTAAGAAAGACAATCGAATTAGTAAGTGTAAGCTGTGCGTATGTCGCACATTGTTTCGTTGTGTTGGTGTTTATCCGCGCCAAAACCAACACAATGAAACAATGTGCGTGTACGCACGGCTTACACATACTAATTCGATTGACTTTCTTATATGGAAAGAGACTAATCGATTGTTGAGGCTTTTGATTGGACCATCTTCCTATTGTTGGTGCCATAAACATATTCAAAATGTATTTATCTGTTTTACAATCCTCTACTCATTGATTCGTCACTTACCAAATCACTTTCGCTTTTTATTACTATCAATTTTTAATATCTAGTGCATAATGAGTGCCGAGATCGGTGGAAGTGTATTTTCGAGAGCGGTAAGACCCATACAGCAAGGTTAGTTAAAAAATGCGCCCTTAATAAATATAATTGGTAAAAAGTTTAAATAAAGCTACGTAGCCATAACGCATACCCAGTAATAATAAAAAACAAATTTTCGAGCTAGTTGTAAGAATGAAATATATCCTTACTTTGAACAAATTGATTTGAAACATGCATGCATTTATAGCTTTTTATGGTCTAGTAATTCAAATGGGTAGCAAAAATAAGGTAGCATTTAGTTGCTAATACTCTTCTCTTAATTCTTTTGTAAACACTAACTTGTCACCGGTTCTGGATGTAAGAAAATTGAAAATTTAACCTTTTTATATTTTTAATTAAGCTGCATTTCTGTGCTGTATTCACGACTATTGACTCTCTTGCTCACCCTTAATTAGGAACGAAGCCTCTGCCAGGAATGATGATGATGATGTTTTAAACATCTAAAATTAATTTGAAAGCAAATAGATTTAAGTTATAAGTCCTCGTTACGCGAACATCGAGTTCCCAGCGTGTCGCTGTCCGCCCGACTAGTTCAACGCCAGGAATGCACCTGTTGCAATACTATGGAATTCGATTCTTCCATAACGCGCGCTCTCTTGTTAAGCAACGCTTTGTGCTTAACGAGACCCCCCCGCGGGTTGCCCCCTCCAGCTGCTCCCGTTTTCCAACAATTGCTTGGAAATCAATCGCCCACAAAGCAGCATTGCCCCACAGAAAGCAGTGTCCATCACTGCAACCGCATCACCGGGCACGGTTGATTGACTTGGTTGGAAAATTCCTATTGTGGTCGCTCGGGTGGACGGTGAGGCCCAGGAGCGGACTGGTGACGTACGACCTGCCCGGAAAATTTTGGATCCAGTGACCTAAAATCAAAATTTCCCATTGGCCAGTGCTGTAAGCCGATTGCTTTAGCTAGGTAATGTAGCGGCCCCTTTGCGGCCAGTAAAATTTTTAACTGGCGTTAAAAAATCTTAACCATATAATAAGTTTGAAATAAATAATAATTTTGAAATAAAGATTAATGTGCGCGGAACAATGAAGGTTTTGTGCTACCGACTCGCCCGGTTTTCATCTCTGCGTGTTGTATTGATGAAGGCCGAGCGAGGAGGTCGCTTTAGCATAAAATAATGCCAACCAGGCGGCGAAAGTGCTGGGCCGATATGGACGCTTTTGCGCATAGAACGGCTCAGGGTATGTGGTGGGTCCCCTTCATTGTAACCATATAATAAAAGCCACTTTCAGTAACCCTTATGATGATCTCATTTAAACAACATTTTACAGAAACTAATTAATCTAGATAAAATATATTGGAAGCTAAGACAGACACAGCAATAACTTGCAGCAAAAATTTTAAGTGAACAAGCTTTTACAGCAATTTACAAATCAGATCACACAGTTTTCAAACGATTCCTTTTATTTATTCTTACCTTTTTAATTCCAATAAGAAGTACAAGCAAAAGCAATTTGATATAAACCATTTGATAAATAACATAAGTATATCTTTGTTATAAGATTGGCCACCCTATCGAAATTAAGCTGAGCAACATCCATGCGACAGACAAAATTGTAAGCATGATCTCAGCAACCTGAAAAAAGAAAGAAATTTAAGAAGTACGAATTCATATACATTATATAAAATACAAATATTTTTAACACATGTAACATTTTTTTGCATTTAATTAATTAATTAATTAAAATTATTAACTTTTCCTTTTCTAGAACAATGAAATTACCATAATGTTCTTTAAGTGTCAGTCAGTCTTTAGTAAAACAGCAAAGCCACACCTGGTTTTCCCATAAAACTTATATTTACTGTGCGGAGCAGAAATTTTGAGGACCAAACATGTCTCCAATCGGCGGCAATACTGTGTCGGGGTTGCGTCTTTCCATTATGTACAAGGCCAGTACGCAGCCATAGGAAACTGCTCGAGTATATTTCGGAATGCTATTATTCACATCTGTGATTAATGAATGCAGAAGTCCAGGTTCCAAATTAGGCATACAGTGCCACTTACACCTAATCAAAGGTTCATAAGGATAGTAGGTACACAAGATAGTTGATTAATTTATGCGTTAACCTAACTTAACCTAATCTATCCTAACCTAACCTAACCTAATCTAACCTAACCTGACCTAATTTTTTACGTAAAAACTGTTCGATATACTCATATAGTAAATATTTACGTTAAAGATTTAAAAATAAAGCAAAAGTTGTCATTTTATTTGATAGAGCTTAATGATATATGGACAGTGAATGGTACTCACCGCTTACCCAGGACCGCTCTAAGAGCAATAGCTTCCATATCGGTCCTACTCAATCGTCTCCGGGTTGAAATTTTTTTCAACTAACAAGCAGGACCGTGCTGCACCGCACCGGTCGCTTAAACCATTGCGAAGTGGCACGGCCGCTCGAACAAAGCCCCCGACTCAAGATAAGTCTTTATTGTAAGAAGAAATACATAAATACACAGTCATTATACGCAAAGAAAATAATATATACAAAAGAAATATACATATATAAATATAGAAGGTCCGATGTTTCGCATGCAAAATGATGAATATGTTTTCATAATTATCAAATCAAGCAAACAAACCTAAACAAACCTTTGGTAATATGGACAGGATTATTTTTCCCGATCACCTCGGTTAATAAATAGAAAAACGATTAATTAATTTCGGCCCGCTAGTCTGTTCCGCCCCTGTATTGAATAGCTCACAATTATATAAAAATTCACTCTGCCCTACGTGTGCCCCGATTGATCAGTGCAGTTTTTGGGTCACTATGCGGTGTGGTTAGTGACGGCAATATTTATACCGTAGTAGCACTAGAATTTTCTGTGAGATTGCTTCGTTGAAACAAATAAATACATTTGTACGTCTTTAAAATCGTATCCATGTACACACCACGTCAAAAGTAAATTTATTGAAAATAAGTGATTTTCTTAATGCTTCAATTGTTTCAATGCTTGATTCAATCACATAGATTTATTGTGACCTAATCCGGAACCCTCGGTGTGAGAAGCCAGTGTCATGTCGACTGGACTATTGCGTGCTCAACGTAACTTGGCGTGCGGCGAATTTTGTGATTCCCGCCCGCACCCGGCGGTAACCCCTCGCCCTGTCATTCAGTTCATTCTCGTCTTTGAGCGCGAGCTGTGTCATCTTGATTACCAATATACACTCAATTATTATGTCCAAAACATCCTAAACAGTCCGGGATGGTGCAAGAACAGTTGCCAATGAAGTATTAAAGTTTTGCGAAGCTGAAAAAGCGAATAACGGACTGATATTACCGTCTAACTGCGTGGTTTCTTTAGTGCTGCCCGACCAAATTTCTGTATTTAATACGATACCGGTCACCGGACATTCTGTACATTATGTATTGTGTAATAATTTTACACCCTGACAACTTCTGTTACGCGACAGCGACGCCCTCTATCGCACGCCTAATTATAGTGGTACGACTATACGAGGGCCGCCGTTCCGTCAGTCAGTTGGGTGATTTTTGAATCCCCCCAGCGTCGGCATAAACTTTTCAGAATAATTAGTCGTAGGTGTTTTAGTTCTGAGTGTATAGTACTCGTTATCTTATCGTAATTGTTTATCTCCAGATCAAATTTTTGACATGTACATGTTACCGGTTGTGACCTATTGATTTTCCTCTACCATCTCTGCAGCTCGCAATTTGGAAAGCCATTGCAATAGCCTGTATCGTCTTCGATCTAGTCTATCCAATCTGGAAATACCTATGATATATATATATAAGGGCGGCTGATTTTAAACTCACCAACCCGTGTGGCAAGCGTGGTGTTTTAATGCCAAACCCCTTCCGAATGAAATGAACCCGAAGAAGAAGAAGAGTTGCCCTGCTCGCCACCCCCTAAGGCCGCCACTGTTTCTGAGTTTGTCTCCAGATCAGAAAATTAACACCCTTAATTTCTGATTTATCTCAAAGTGTCTCAATCTTCGGACACGGGTCATAAAGATATTTCATATCAAAACAATTTACTGGTTACTAGCGGCCAGCCCCGGCTTCGCACGGGTATTTACAAAAATTTCAAAAATTATAAATTTGGTTGGAGGTTGGACCGCGTACGTGATGTACTAACATCCTAAGATAAAAACACCCTGATTGAGAAGGATGTACACCGTAGACTCTTCCTAAAGCGGCATCTTTTTTATGCCTGTGGCCTAGTTTGTACAGGCGTTACAATTGCATATTTTAACATGAAAAAGTAGTTATTGTAACATGTGATGGCTCCTCTTCTTCGCCTTTC
This sequence comes from Agrypnia vestita, assembly GCA_016648135.1. Lineage (NCBI taxonomy): Eukaryota > Metazoa > Arthropoda > Insecta > Trichoptera > Phryganeidae > Agrypnia > Agrypnia vestita. The sequence goes on along the minus strand of JADDOH010016323.1, from coordinate 3,168 downwards.
AGCTCGATCCTACTCCTAACTGAGTTTACGCCTTGTTAGAGGCAAACAAGCTATCTATCTACGTCGGGTGAAGGCTCTACGGTTTTTAACGTAGTATTTCCAAACACCCTCGCTTTATTCAAGACCTCCCCAGTTCACGTTGTGTAATTTTTTGTTTCGAACTATAGGGGATGAATTGGTTTTGTGGTAACCCTGACGCAAGCTAAACTTAAATTAAATACTGGGGTATGAAGTTCGTGAATGTTCATGGAAACGCAAACAAAACTACCTAGCACGTCAATTAAGCCCTACGGTGCAATTGCTAAACATACTATGTTCCGTGGCCCTATATTATTTACCTATCATTCCTACGGACTGAAACCACTGCGTCTGGTGTAGCTGCGCGTCCAGAGTGCGCGGTCCTCTGCTTCCACGCCCTCTCCGCTCGATCCCCCATTGTCCTACCTGTATGGGATCGACCGCCATCCACTGGAAAGGTTAGTGACGTGCCGTTATCACATGCGCATGCACATATAGAGTACATAGATCCCCTGAAAGCCCTCAAGTCCTTCGTAGCCGCTCCTATGGGTGATTCCGTCTTCGACGCCCTCGCTGATTAATAATTTTATCTCCCGCCTTTATCTCGCTGTGCTTATTCCTTACGATCTTTTATATTTACTCTGCATTATCTTTATATCAATTACATTGTTACGTTTATTTACTAGCCGGCCTAAGTTCCGTCACCTGTATCTGGCCCTATGTCTCATTCTAGTGGTACGTTGGGTTCTAATGGATAAGGGGTTTGTAGAAGGAATGTGTAAATGTATGTGTACGCGGAAACTGTGGTTGCTTTAAATTCGGCCCCTCCGTACCCAAAGGCTCATCGGTGACTGATCCCATCTTCCTTCTCCCGACACGAGTTCCGGATACGTTGACCTGAGCCTGGATGCGCCTTTTCATGTTGGGCCTCTTCTGTGCAAAGTACCGCACCATCCCTCGCGTCAGTGTCTGGCGTCCGGGCTCAGAGCCAGTTTGCCCCCCGAATTCCAACTCCTCCAGGTTAAACTAAGTTAAACTACGGTATATATACTGAAGCTACTGTAAAGATGGTCCCGGGCCACCTGTCAAGTCAAAAATATGCGAGTGGGGAAGGGGAGTTTCCTAGGCTCCCCAACCCTCGCCTGTGAGCAACTGCAGCCCATTGGCCAATCGCGACACTACAGTGACTGCAATCACCCTCCCAGGTAGTACTTATTATAATCTGGTATGCATCAATACGTTCAATCCATTCCAGACGAGGGAAGACATCCGCACGGGTGTTGTGCCACCCGTGAAGAGCCCCCTCATACACTACATACGAATAGATACATACTAATAAATATAATATACATACATATACAATACATAAATAAATACTTGTAATGGTTGGTTGCCATGTGGTTTCACGAGGCCATGACCCCTCGTATTAGTAGATGGAAAGGTGGATCTGGACAGTAGGGATATGCCTAGCCCCTGGCCAGGGATGTCGGTGTATTTTCTCCAAATGGTGTACAGCTAGAATCCTGCCATCGATGATGATGGGATCTGCCTAACTATCTCCGACTGATGTGTAACTGGAACCCTGCCATCACTGATGAAGATGATGATGTCACTATCGAAACGTCACCTGATGACATTTAGCTGAACCGCCGCTAATGATGATGATGATGATGATGATACTATCGTAACGTTTCCTGACGATGTACAACTGGGACACCGCTAATGATGACGTTGATGATGCTATCGAAACGCCCACTGACGATATATAGCTGAACCACCGCTAGTGATGATGATGATGACGATGATACTATCGTAACGTCTCCTGACTATATATAGCCGAAACACCGCTAATGATGGTGATGATACTATCGTAACGACTCCTGACGATATATAGCTGAAACACCGCTAATGATGATGATGATGATGATGATGCTATCGAAACGCCCGCTGACTATATATAACTGGGACACTGCTAGTGATGATGATGATGATGATACTATTGAATGATACTATTGAAACACCTCCTGACTATATGTAACTGGGACCCTGCTAACGATGATGTTGATGAAGATACTATCGCAACGCCTCCTGACTACATACAACTGGGACGCTGCTAATGATGGTGATGACGATGATGCTATTGAAACGTTTCCTGACAATATATAACTGGGACACTGCTAATGATAATGATGTTGATGATACTATCGAAACGCCTCCTGACGATATAAAGCTGAACCACCGCTAGTGATGACGATGATGATGATGATACTATCGCAACGCCTCCCGACGATATATATCTGGAACACCGCTAGTGATGATGATGATACTATCAGAACGCCTCCTGACTATATGTGACTGGAACACCGCTAATGAAGATGATGATGATGATACTATTGAAACGTCTCCTGACGATATACAACTGGGACACGGCTAATGAAGGTGATGATACTATCGGAACGCCTCCTGACTATTATACTTAACACCGCTAAGGAATATATGATGGTGAATACTAGTTGAAACGTTCTCTGCAATAGATAACTGGGACACTGCTAATGATGGTGATGATACTATCGGAAAGCCTCCTGACTATATATGACTGGAACACCGCTAATGAAGATGATGATGATAATACTATTGAAACACCTCCTGACGATATGTGACTGGAACACCGCTAATGAAGATGATGATGATGATACTATTGAAACGTCTCCTGACGATATACAACTGGGACACTGCTAATGATGGTGATGATACTATCGGGACGCATCCTGACTATATATGACTGGAACACCGCTAATGAAGATGATGATGATGGTACTATTGAAACGTCTCCTGACAATATATAACTGGGACACTGCTGGTGATGGTGATGATGATGATGCTATCGAAGCGCCGCCTGACTATATATAACTGGGACGCGGCATATGAATAGACAAATAAATACCTAATTATTTAATGAATCATCAATTAAATAAATTAATAGAGATGAATAATTAAGTTCGGCGTCGAGCACACGGGCCGATGATGATGCTATCGAAACGCCGCCTGACTATATATAACTGGGACGCGGCATATGAATAGACAAATAAATACCTAATTAATTAATGAATCATCAATTAAATAAATAAATAGAAAGTAATAATTAAGTTC
>JADDOH010016322.1:0-46089 GCA_016648135.1 Agrypnia vestita | reverse complement strand
GAGAACATGTTACACAACGACAATGGACATACAGAAAGTGCATCAAGTATGGAAGATACAGCGACAGGACTTTGGAGAACTTCAGTAGCAAATGAAAGCACCTTAGATTACACAAATTCGCTTTCACACATTGTCAAATTAGGGAATAAAAAATTAAATGTGTGCTCTCCATTTGCATCAAGGTAGTTAAAGCCATGCGAATCGAATAAAAATTTTGTATCAAGTCGTTGTTTGTAAGTATGCATGTCAAATCTTTTGATGCAACACAAATAAAAATAACATATCGAGTTGATGTAATCGGTATATGCTGCAGAAGATGCCATTTTTCTTTTTCCTTAAAAATTAGAAATTTTTTAAGTTTTTAAAAAGATAGTATAATTTTTTATGGAAATCATTTTTGGAGCCACGTTATCAAACCTTCAAAAGAAGGCTAAAAACATATTTTCAGATATATTATAAAGAAACCTTTTTAAAATGGGTTTGAATATGCACATTTTTAAAAACAAAAAATATAACAAAACAATGGAAATGCAAGATAATCTTTGTATTTTTCTACCTCATAAAATATCATCTAGTCTTCCATACAAAAAGAGAGCTGAAAATTAAGTTAATGTAACCTATTCAATTTTTATTTAAGTAAAATTGTGTTATCCAATTGTCATTTTAAGAATATATGAATATTGATTCAATTACTAAAAAATGTCGTTCTCAAACTCTGTGTGTAATTGGATTAGTACTAGGGAGTGAATTACTTGACAAAAAACTTCATTTTAGATATTTTGTTATGCGAAATGTAAAGGTGCTTGAAAATTTATATTCTACGAGTAGTACGTATATACGTAAGCAATGTGAACCTTACAAAGTTTCTTTTATACATTCTTAATTAAACATTTGCTTATTTAATAAGTATGAATTTCGGGAATTCTTAAACTTTAGGACTGCTTGATATTTTTTTTACCTTTTGTTAGTCGATGATGACTTGCAAACAACATACTCGGACATAAAATATACATTTTAATTTATGTTAAATAAATCAATAATATTAAAATACATATTAGTAAATAAGAATATAAATAAAATGTAAAAATCATAAAAAGTTATATCGGATCATGAATTCGTTACTGTTTCAGTAGCATGTAGTTCTAATCTTAAACATTTCCTGCTTTGGCGCTTCTAGTTATCTTGCTAGAATTAATCTTATCGGAATGTCAATGCCCAGTATGTATGCCTTACAACTTTAGTATTTCTGTGTATTTCAAATCTCTTCAATTTAACTTCAGTTTGATCTTTCATATTATCTCCACAAAAACCCATTACGGTGGATGTGGTACTATCAAATATAAAATGATAGTAGGTAATTGGAATTATAATTGTATTTACGTATATGTGTATTGATATTGGCCAAAATTGATTCCTCATTTCTTAAATGAAATGAACACAGAAATATAATAAATAATTTAATGTTAGATTTCACATTATAAATTGACGGTCCCTATGTATACTGTCGAATCTGCAAAAATTTGATTTTCTGTTTACTAACTTAAACTATCCGATTTGCCTTATATTTTCGGATAATGTTAAAAATATTTTTAATTTTCCTTTAAAATTCGCTTTTTTAAAACTTTAAATTTTATTTAACACCAAAAATATAGAGTAAATTAGATGTTTTGAGATAGTAAAGTGAAAATAGAAATTTTGCAGATTCGACAGTATACGTTGGGACCGTTGAAATGTTTGTCTTTATATGGTTTGAAGGAATTAAATCAAATTGATATAATTTTTTACAGAGACTGCGTGTGGGTTTTTGTTTTGTATTAATTTGCTAGTTTTATAATATGTGAAAGGTCATTTATTTCAAGAAACATGTTTTATATTGGATTAATTATTTTAATGAAAGGAGATTCTGCTTTGTAAAGCGTACAACATACCGGTTTGTTGCATTTTGTGTCTACATATGTACTTGTCTTCTCTGCTGGTCTTGAAATTATCATTTGAAACTTATATTTTTGTAATTTAGGATAATAAAAAAATATATTTATACAACCTTTTCAATTGATGTGTGCACCATCCATATTTTACATTTAGTATGATATAAATCTTTCATTTAATAAAACAGATTATGTAGGTACAGGTTCATTATAACTAGTATTGTACATATTATATTTAAACATATCATGTCTAAATTTCGCATATAAGTAATATTTTCTAACTGCATAAAGGTAAAACGCAATAATGTAATATAAATATCATGTTAATTGACATTTTGTTAATTATATTATAATTATGGTATGTTTATGCATTACAAAGTATCTTTTATGTGTAATTTTAGAATAATTTCCTTTTGAAATTTTAATCTACAGACTAATTAGGTATAACAATTTACTACTCTATTAAATAAATACACGTTTTAGTCATATACGCCTGAGCAATAAGATGATGGACAATATTATTATTATTACAATATTATTATTATCCTCTTTTAAATAAGTAAAGGCTTTTAATTATTAAATTAAAAGAATTTCAGGTTTTTTCCTTTTTATTTTTCATAATTAAAAATGATGATAGCGACATCTATGTTTTTGTCATATAAGCTATAGTTTTGAAACTTTTCATTGTACCACAATGCTTAAATAATATTCTTTATTTGTAAAATAAATAATCTCAAGTCAAGACCACAAGACTTATTATATAAAAACATACATATACATATGTATTTACTAACATTGTAATATTTTTTTCATTAAAATGTAATTTTTGTGTAGTTTTGACTTTTCCAACTGTTTACCAATTATCTTGATGTATTTTTGTAATAATTCGTAATATTTTATATATTCAGTTTTCTTAACATGTATTTAATTTTATGTTAATTTTTTTGAAATAAATATTTTTTTAATGAGCTAACCATCTTTTAATTAAAGCCCAATAATAAATATAAGTTTAAAATTGGCGCCAATACCTACCACCTAACCCCCCACCATTTTGCAGGGGGCGTGGCCTGGTTTGGTTCCAAAACCTTCCGCCGCTGCGCGGTTTTTAATTGCTGGAAAGCCATAGATGATTTTACTACTTTAAGTGTCTTATCTATATTATTATGTTATCTATGGGCAATACGTCAATGAACAAAATCAAAAGGTATAATTGGGACTTTTAGACATTGTCCTCTTCAAAAAACATGTGCGTTTTGAAGATTATTTCCCGAACACCGCTTTTAATGGTTTTTGGCATGGTGACAATCTAAAATTTTCTTAAAAAACAATCGAAACAGTCGTGAACCCATCTGTAAACAAAGTCTGTCAAAGGTCTGTCAGCTGTAGATAATCCAATATGGCGTCGTTAGTTCCAAATTTGGCCATTCTTCAGATAAGTTAGACGGACTATATGAGGACACATGGAGGACACCCACAGAACATAGACCAAAGGACACCGCAAAATTGTCTGTGATATAGATAGGTCACCAAAGATAATGAGAGCTTGTCCTCCTTTTCCTATGTTTTTTTTTTATAATTGACAGAAGCACTGAAAACAGCGCAACCCTGGCACATTAGTGTACTATCTCAGGTAGATGCGGTCTGGTGCCAATTTCGATTGTTGTACTAGTTATTATTTTGTAATTTTTGCATAAACATGTGGTATACATTGTACAAATCTATGTTAATGTTGCATAAATCTTTGTTATTTCGTTGTGTTTGCTGAACGTAATTATTTTATAAACCATTCCACTGCATATTGTACAAAATTTTCTATATTTTTGTTTTTATAATTTATATCATAAATTTAATATCAGTCATCAATGCTCCCATGAAATATATTATAGTTAACTCCCTCATCAGTCATATATTTTAAGTGGTGAAAACAATGTGATTTGTGTTTTATTTTAATAATAATGTCATCACAAAATTCAACCCTTCATTCAGAAGAAAAGATTCTTCGAACAATTAATATATATTTTATCCTTTCGTAACTTGCCCATAATATGTATTTTTTTAATATTAAATAATTGTATATTAAGGATAAGTTTTTTATTTAACCGCTATTCTAATTACCTATATCTTTAAGTCAATATAAATTCAAGGAACTAATTACAATATCAGAGGGAGGAAAGAAAACTATAAACAACAATCTTCCTTCCTGAGGTATTTGTAAGAAAAAAAATCAGCTTTTAAATTTCTTGAAATGGAACCCGGACTGAATTATTATTTTTAGCATTGTTATAATATTAGCAGATATCAATAGATGAAGGAAACAGACAATAAATGTTCATTTCCACTGAGGTAGTAGGCCAAAAATCAATTTTCTAAAGGAAGACATTAGTAATGGTATTTTAATTGGTGACACACAAACCATTATTAATTTGAGATTGTCACTAATGTATCGATGATTGATTATAGGTCGACCACAATCAAAAGACCATTCCCTAACTTTATCCGGTAAGAAGAAAGCGGGGGGAAAGTTGCCTGGCAAGCCTGTATTACAAGCCTCAATATGATATTCCAAATAAATATATTTTTTTAGTTTATAAAAGGTTACTTACTTACTAGAAAAACTTATTTTGTGTTCATTTTTTGCATCGTAACAACACACATATTTTTTGCGCACATTCTTTTGAATGCGGTCTAGCTATAGTAACTGATTTTTCGCAATTTGATGGGTAACCATCGGTATTAGACAATAGTTATATCCCAGTTACCAATAATCAATACAAATCTTAAATAACTGTAATTTAAATAACGGTTGCAATACTATCTGTTTCATTTTTATATAAGCTCCATTTTGTTCGTCTACCTTTGAAGCTTAGCCCTATTTTGTTGATCACTTTAAAAAGCTGCTTCTAGTCTACCTTGTCAAAGGCTTTTTCCAGGTCTATGAAAGCTACGTGTGTGTCTTTGTTTTTCCCAGGGTTCGAAAAAATCCGATTTTTATACTAAAGAATCAAAAAATCTGTTTTTTATTATATATCTGATATATATCAAAAATTGGATATATATCCAAACTATTTTTTCTCCTTTTTTGATCCTTTTGGTAATGACCACAGATATTAATAAAAAAACAACCTGTAGCATTTTTAAAATACAACTAGAGCCATCTATTAATGACTGCAGAAAGTTTTTTTGGATATATATCAAAAATAAAAACCAAGCCATAAATATCGTGATATATATCCCCGGATATATATCCTCAAACCCTGGTTTTTCCTTATTCGTTTTTCTAGTATGAGTCTTAGACTAAGAATTGCGTCTCTTGCTCCCGTTTCTCTTCTAATAAAAGCCAAATTGATCATCCGAAAGTACACCTTCAATCTTCATTTTCGCTCATTTCATAATTATGTTTGTCGATACAATATCAGACTTAGGCCTCGGGTACGATACGAGTGGTAAGTGGCAGAGCGTCAGAGCGTCAATGCGCCAGAGTAGTAAGGGTCACATTGACGACACAGTACTGAGCTTCATATCGTGGCCGGCTTCCCTCACTACCCAGGCGCATTGACGCTCTGCTGCTTGCCGCTCGTATCGTACCCAAGGCCTTAGGGTTCTGTGTTGTTCGCATTTAGTTGTGCCAGGTTTCTAGGGTAGTGTTTTTATTAGGCATTTAGAGAATTCCTTTGATATTTCTTCTTTGTCATATATTTTGCAGACAAGTCTGTATAGTGTCAAGTGTGCTGCTGCCTAGATTTTTAAGCAGTTCTGATAAAATATTAACCATAACAGGCGTTTTATTATCTTTCAATCTTGAGATGGCATTGTCAAATTCACTTTTCAAAATAGCATCTCCATTGTTTTCTGGATCCGATTCTGTTTCTACAGCATCATTCTCTGTAATTGTATTCTCTGCTTTGTAGAGTTCTTTCAGATATGATTTCCATCTTTGTACAATATATTTGTATTCGAAAAGGAGTTTCCCGTTTTGGTCTTGTATAGCACCTTTTGTTTTATCATTGAAATTTTTATTTATTTCAGAGTATGCTGTCTCTAGCTTTCTCTGTTAAATATTTCCGTTTATTTTAAACACTTTTCTTGTAAACAGTGCTCTTCATTTGCTGCTGTGTTTATTGTATCTTTTATTTTTCCCACACTTTGTCTATATCATCATTGTTATCAAAATCACATATCAATGTTTTTTCTTTATATCTCTTTCTTGTTTCTTCTTCTTTTAGCAGCGTAATATTCTATTTGTTACCGTTTTTCTTTATAAGCTTCTTGTATTTGAGTACGCCCTCTGCTTTCACTATATTATGGTCGCTCTCTATATCAGGGCTTGCATAACTTCTGCAATCTTTTATTTGGTTTCTGTATCGTTCTCGGGTAAGAATATAGTCAATTTGTGATTTGTGTCTATCTCCTGGAGCCTTCCAGGTATATTGGCGTCTATTTGATGCAGGAACCACGTGTGCTATAAACAGTTTATTCCTTGTGCAAAATTCAAACAGTCGATTTTCTCTTTCATTTCTGATACCCAGACCAAATGGGCCAGCAACAGTTCCTTCTCCAATCACTGAATTCCATTCTCCCATTAGTATAACGTTTTCCTCAGCTTTTGTATCATCTAAAAGTTTTTATGTTTTCATACACTACTTCAGTTTCTTGTTCATCGCGGCTAGAGGTTGGCATGTACACCTGTATCAATATTGTGTCCACCGGCTTGGTATCAAGTTTGACTAGAATTATTCTGCCTCCGTATCCCTTCACTCTCCTACACAGTTCTTTACACAGCATTATTCCCACACCTCCATGTCCCGGTTTGTCATCTATTGTTCCACCGTGCATCAGCCTAAAATCTCCAGTCCACATATCACCAGGCTTAGGCCATCTTCTCATTTCTGCAATTCCTAAGGCGTTTAGTTTCATCTTTCTCATCTCTTCTTTCAGATTGTCTATCTTACTGTTTTGCAGTAAAGTGACATTGCATGACTCAAATTGTAGAGTAAAAATACAACAGCATTTCTGACCAATTTAATACGTATAATGGTCTGCGACAAGGTGGTGCGCTGTCATGCTTGCTATTTAATATAGTTCTAGAGAAAACAATTAGAGACTCCAGAATTGAGAACACATTTACAATATTCCGAAAATCCTGCCAGATTCTTGCAACGCTGATGACGTTGATATAGTCGCAGGAACATCTAATGATGTAAAATAAGAGTTTATAGACCTGGAAAATGCTGCCAGTGGAATGGGTCTTCAGGTAAATGTCTGTAAAACAAAGTACATGATTGCATCTAAAGCCTCTAACCTTAGAAATGCTCTAGGATTTCATTAACGCAGGTACCCAAACCATAGAACCTGCGGTATCTATATATTAGAATGTAATGATTGTGATGCACAATATGTAGGAATGACTACTAGAAATTTTAAAACTAGGATAAGAGAACATGAATTGTGTTTAAAAAATAATAATTATTCGGAATTTTTAACCACTTGTTGGAAACTGGCCACACTTTTAATAAAGATAGATCTAAATTTAAATACACTAATATCAACAAAATTGTCCCCCCTAGAAACTTTAGAAATAAACAAAAAATTAAATTCTAATATTAACATTGTTAACAAAATAATAGCCCCGTGTAAGTCACCATTATTAACCATGTTCCCTCCCTCGCCCCTCCCACTCCACAAATCACCCCCGCCTCTTAAAAACACCTAATACAGTACTTTCGCATTTTAGATTAGTTTAAATAACGCTTGTTAATGACACGGACGTGTCGAAACCGGTAGCGTAAATTCTTTAATAAGTATCAAATTGTACATTGTAAGTTTAAACTCTTTAATAATGTCTGGAAGAAAACTAAACTAATAAAACTACCACGCACCGATTGAATTGCTTATCACACTTGATGAGAGGTACTGCTCCTCTAGAGAAGTGTAGTACAAAATTAAATATGTTTGACCTAGTGTAAATAAAAATAAAGTATCAAAGATTTCGTGCAAGGATCCGAGGGGCAAATAAAACACAATATATATTTAAATAAATGTATATTATATTTGGATGGTAACAACGAATCAAATCATCTCCACCAACCCAGGGCATCGGCACCGATACTGGAGTAGTACAAGTCTCTCCATTGCACCATCACTTCATGTATAACATAACAACTGGTACACTTTATACTACAAAATATTTGTAAAAAAAATAACACTCAACTTTTCGGAACTAGATCAAACAACATTACTACTTGACAACAAGCGACAAACGGTATTTTTGGATATTACAATTGTTAATATCTTGTTACTCCAAGTGTCAAAATATTTCAATAAGATTAAATGTGAAATCTAATTGCAGAATTTAATTTGAAGATAAATATATTTGTTCATAGATCATGTCTATTTTTATTTTTAGTAAACATTAATATTCTCCTGGCCTAAAACGATAAAGAAGTAGCGAAGTGCTGTACTGAATATGACATATACGCATGCGAGAAATAATACATATATGTACAAATTTTAACATATTTATTACTATTTTTATATTTCATCTTTTAAATTTCTGAATACACAAAAAAATATTAAAATAAATTCAATTTTATTAGTAATATAACATAGCAAAGTTTTATGTTCATCACTAATGTGGTAACCACCAAGTTGAAATTTTTGCTTACAAGTACAGTAAACTCACAATTAACTGGGATGCAGAATACAGATGAACTGTTGAAAAATTAACTTTTTTTTAAACCACATTATATTTGTGTACTGGAAAATTAAGATGTGAAAGAAATGATGTGTAACATAAAATAAAATGCCGATCGATGAAATGTTTGCAAATTATTATTTGGGTTTGTCATTGTTATTTAGTGTTTGATGTAAGCGTAGGGCACATCACAACAAATTGTTAATTTAATAATATCATTATAATATAATTAATAATAATATAGTTTGTTGAAAATAACATGTTTCAGGGTCAATGGTTCCTTCATTAGGATACAACGTATACTAAAAATTAAAAATCTAAGTATAATAACAAAATAAAAATAAATATACAAGAGATAAATAAATAATTAAGTACGATAATGAAAATAAATTTAAACGATAAATAACTATTTGTGAAAAGGACCTGGTTATTTAAATATGTATTCAGTTTACTATTATCACTTTTAATTATTTCCAAAATTTTTAATTTTATCAATTAATTAAAAAAATTAATTTGATTTAGGATAAATTAGAAATTTTCAAAATAAGTAAAAGTGTTAACAGTAAATCGTATAGGTACATATTATAATTATCCAGGTCCTTTTAACAAATAGTCACCTTTTCAATTTATTTTCATATTAAATTATAACCACGATAATTTTAAATTCGCCTTAATTGAAAATTTTTGAAACCCACATGTTCCAAAATATTAATTTCATAATATATATTAATCCTGATAATTCGAAAACCCCAATAGGTAATTCGTAATTCAAAATAATTTTTATTCAAATCAATACACTTAAGGTCACGTAATTCAATAATTTTTTTGAAATCTGACAAAATTGAAAAAAATATTTAATTTTTTTTCTCAAATATGTGAATATCAGAAATAGAAATGTCGCGATCTTTGCACTAGCATAATAAATATTGGGTCTTCAAAATGGTTTCTTGAAATTTGCAAAAACACAGACATTTTTCAAAAAATAAATGTCATTTTTCATAAGTTTTATGATTTTTGGTGAATGGGGTCCCCCGCATAATTCAAAATGTTTTTTTTTGGGTCCCTTGAATTTTGAATTAACAAAATTCTGCTATAATTCTTGTTTATTGATTAATTTCCCATATATTTATTTATAGTTTATACTTTGATTTTTAACTTTTATCATTTTTATGTTGTATCCCAGTGAAGGGACGATTACCCCCAAAAGCATGTTGGTATTTTTAACAAATTAATGGTGAAAACAAAGTATATTCTTATTACTTATATTAAAAATGTCACCACAAAATCATTTTGCTCTTATTATAAGTGAATAATATTAAATTATATTATTCCCTTGTTCAATAATACAGCGGTTGATTTATTATTGACTTTTTTCTATCATTATTATACTCATATTTTTTGTCCTCAATTTTGTATTTTGATGTCACATAGCTGTGTGCACAAGTATTTTCAATTTTAACATTAATTTTTGTGGCGGTAGTTTTTAATCCGAGTAAATTTTTTTCACAATATTTTTACATGTATGTTCTGAGAACACTACTTCTGAGAACAAGATTTTTTCCTTATATCCCAGGAAAATCAAGAGTATACTATATATTTAAACACTCTAAAACTGTACGAGCAGAAAGGTAGAATGTTATTCCTGACATACATATTTCACTTCCTAGACACTCAGACATTCTTCAAAATTTAACCCAAATATAAACCCCACTTTATAATAAGCACAATTCGCTTCCAGTTTCTTGATGAAATTCATCATTATTGACCTAAATCTCATGCCCCTTATAAAAAATCATGTATTTTAAAAACACTATTCTATTGGGTCAAACAATTAGCAGAAGTTTCACCTAGATCACGTAGAATTAGAATTTTGCATAAAAAAGTAAAATAACTACCCGTATAGTTTTATCGGCCATATTCTGAAAATAAAAATATTGCTATTTCTGTATTTTGACAGTTATTGTATAACATTGTAATGCTGGCAATTTTGACGTTTTATTCAATCAGAAAGCTAAAACTCTAAAACGTAAAGCTCTATAAGGTTATTCACAAATTGTGAATAACTTAACATTTATTGTTAAACCTGTCAAACTTAAAAAGTCAAAATTGGCAGCGTTACAATTTTATACAATAACTGTCACAATACAGAAATATTCCTTTTTATCAGAAAACGGCCGATGATCGACAGTGGAGTAACACAACAAAATCTTATTTTGACCCTTGGATGCACACAATACCATCTGCTTGATTATATATTGATATTTAAACTGAATGGGATACCTAAAGGTATATATTTTCATGAAAATATTGATTTTAAATCTTTGGAGAATAGAATGCAAACAATCATTTAGAAAATATCTTGAACACTACGTTGAGATTAATAGTTTTAAACACATTATTATTTTTAGAGTAATAACTTTGTTCCATAAATATTTCTGGTATATTTTCATCGATTATTTATACTCAGTTGTCTGATAGTTCAGTTGATTTTATTTGAAAAGCAGTTTAATTCAACAATGAAATTATTGATATTTTTGCAATATCTTTAAAGTATTTTATGCATTTAAAACTATTGAACAGATATTAAGTACACAATTATGATTTTCCACAGATCAAAAGGTTTGATATAGGCTCTTTGACAAAATACTAATTGACTTAACTGAAAATCTATAAGTTATTCATACGTATTTACAGTTTTTGCAAAAAAAAAAATCTTATTATATATCACTGTTAATACCTTCAGAATGATGGAAAATATAAGATGACGCGATATAAATTAATAATGATACATTAAGTACATTTTTACAAAAGTGTCTATATTGATGTTTCTACGAGTGCTCCGACAGACATTGATAATTTTATCTAAATAGTCAACTGCGTGACATTTTTATATGTGATATTGTGTAGGAAAATCTCGGCCAATATTGATAATTGCAACTCCTGTAGTATTATTGTGATGACGGAAACCTGGCTGAATGAATTGAAATTTATTGCAAGTGTCAGCATTTTTAATATTTACTTACGAGGGAAATTTTTTGGTATTCGTATCCAGATGTTATGTGAAATATACTGAATGTGGTTTAAAAGTGGTCACAGTGTAATAAATAATTATAAAATAAATATAGAAATTCTTAGCCAGCTAATTGTTAGTTGTAAAATGCAAATATTGTTGTAAAACTAGGATTTAGAAGTTGGGGTACATGCGTGATGAATATGTATTAATGAAATTATGAATGAGGACAGTATGAAGAATGTAAGAAGATGTGGCAGAAGTGATAATCGCGTGCTGCATTCTCTCATCTTCTTTAGATTAATTAGATCTTGACCTTCATATTCTTAGGAAAATGAAAGATCTTGAGTGATAGCATGTATATACTACATGATTCATCTATGTATTTATTAATACGAGGTTGGCATTTATTTGCCATATAAATTTAGAATAAAGATTGGAGTAGTTTACAAATGTGATAGAAAGAGATAGAAATATGGCCAATAATATTGAATAAATTCCTATTTAATGAGTTCTCTAAGTGATGAAAAGGTACTGCACTCAATAAAATATTTTATCATATTTCCTCAAAAACGCAGAATATGCAACGTATTGTGTATTTGCCGAGACACATAAATATATTGTAATATCAACACACTTGGCATTGTCGGCTGCTGCAGAGCGCATTAAGGCATCTGGCAAGATATCATTCTATTTGGGAGCGCACTTTCTAATCCTACAGGCTGTGAGTTTTTCAGAACTTTTATTTTAACTCTGAATATTTAACTAAGACGCAAATCTCTTTATTGAGTGTTGCCAATTAAAGCCTGGTGAAAAAACCCTGACATATACGTGACAAATTCACTCTACATATTTAGGCAAGGCACAAACCGCTTTATTTATATAATGCCAATGTGTCGCCGGAGTATGTACGTCGCGTTATTGCCGGAATGGTATATTAATTAATAAATCTGAATAATTCTCAATATTGAAAAGTAGGCTTTACGTCCCTAAACACATTGCTTTCTGTTAAGGTGCTTCACATTCATCTAATGTGAGAATTTCCAATTTTCAAAATCTAATACTGCATTTTAATATCCGAATTGTATAGAAATCTATGTATTATTTGTTGACAAGTTTAAATACTAAAAAAAAATTGCTGAAATATAGTAACATGTATGCGTATAGATATTTTATTTACAATAATTACTATAATTCATAGAGAAAATAAATAAATAAGAGAGCTTTCACAAAACTAAAAGAGCTCTCGAATTGACAGCACAGAATTTAAGTAAATATGTACTATAATAATATTATTTAAAAAAAATTAAGTAATATAAATTTAAACAAGAAAAATTAATAACTAAATTACTGTTTGGAAGTCTTTTCGTGTATACGTAATATAAACATAATTATAAAAATTATAAAATTGTTCACCAACATAACTACAGTATGAAGTGGCTATTATTTAAAAAAAAATTAATTAGTATACCTTAACTCGGGCACTAGTTTGTATAAGTACAAATATGGTGAAACTATACACATACCTAAATCCGCTAATACATACATTATAATTAATTACATAAGATAAAATATTGCAGGGGTGTAAAAATTGACATTTTGTTAGTTTGTATAACAGTAGTAATAAGTTAAGGTCGTTATCCAGACCTTATTTTGTTCACAATTTTTTTAAAGCGAAAACGTAACAAGGTAAGGTTGACTATATTTGGATCAAACGACCTTGAAAGCCAACCCTTTCAGACAAATAAAAATATTCACTCAAATATAACAAAGTCCATATTATACATAATATTATTATATAATATGAATATTTCTCTAATACATACAAGCTTTCTATATAAAAAAAACCTCTCAAATTTAACAAATTGAGATCGAAAAATGACCTTCGTTAATTCGGTAACGATGATAAAATACGAAATATTGACTTAAAAATTTAATAACATTCAAAACGTTAATAAATTAATTACATTTCCAAGGATTAAACATTAATAATAATTTTTCATCTAAAATAATATGTTGCAAACTTAAAGTTTAACCTCGATAATAGAATACACAGAAGCAAATTTTCCACTGCGCGACATTTTTGTAAATTAACGACCATAAGAAAATTGTCATTTTTCGACCTCGCCTTCATCTACGCTCTCCCGACCCACCTATACATCATCCAATAACTCCACGAATGCTGCCCACTAGCTCTTGCTGTGCGGCAGAAGTGTGTTATTTTCGTCTTGCGCCACGGCATCCATGAACTCGGGTTCGGCGAGTTGTGCTATCATTTTCATCGGAGATTGTTGTTGCGAGTTCCGTATTGAACCGTTAGGGCCCGACGGGGATACCTGTAAAGAAAATAAGTCAGATATCTTAGGAAAATCTTTACTCATTTTTTCACATTGTTCATATTGGAAAAAATAACA
This sequence comes from Agrypnia vestita, assembly GCA_016648135.1. NCBI lineage: Eukaryota > Metazoa > Arthropoda > Insecta > Trichoptera > Phryganeidae > Agrypnia > Agrypnia vestita. The sequence continues at coordinate 32,046 of JADDOH010016322.1, read as the reverse complement.
CCTAATGTATGATAACAACCCGTCTGGTTGTCGATCTATCTGCAGGATTCCACATTACCAAAAGCAGCATGAAATGGTTCAGTATCAATGTCCTGCCTTGGTTGGAAGTCCGGATCTAAATCCAATTGAAAATCATGACTTTTTCCGATATTAATACATCCACAGAACTTCAACTAACGGTACACGGTTCCTCACTCTACCAAAATGTGACTAATAATAATAATATTGGCTGGCTAAAAAAAAACAGTAACTCCTGCTAACACTCTCCTCCTGTATGGAAAAATTTCACATGCCATGAGATTGATTGAAATCAAACAAGAACGATTGAAATCAAATTTTCAAAATCAAAAACAAATCTCAAAATTCAGAAATGATGTGTTAGGTCACTTATATTCAAACATTTTTTTGAATTTTACGCTTTTATTATCCTAACTCGTATTAAGTAGGAACGGCGCCAGTATAAGTGAGGTCTAAGAAAGTACAATTATCCGGGGTCGCATTAAGCGGGTTTGCAGACTAACCAGGGTAATAAAAGAATCGGTATTTTTTGAACATATATTGAAATTCTTTATTGAATGTAAAAATAATTTCTCTATCAATTAAATAAATAATATTACATATATAAAATATAATTTGTGAACAAGCGAAATTGTGAACCTACTGAATTATGAAATTTCGGGAATCCCTATCAATAGCATATTTATTTTGACCAATGCCAGAGACCGCACCGAGAGTCTGATTGTCGATGTGAATAGGCAAGGGCTAGTTGAGTGGCGATTCCAAAAATTGTACTCAAGTTAAAAAAATATATATATGTTAATTTGGATTCTTAATAAATATTTAAAAAAATATGTACCTAAGTGGTGTACTTAGGACTTATTTAATTGTATATCCTCTTATTTTATATGCTCAATATTGTATTTTCAAGCTGTTTAACTATGTGTGATGTGTATTTTTTTCAGTATTTAATAATTTAGAGTCGTGTGAAAATTTTGCGATAGTGTTATTACGCAACAAGTGAACGCCCTGTTTTAATGTTTGTATGAGCGGCAAAGGGCAAGCATTGTTTCAAACAATTTAAACCAACAGGAGATTTTGACGCGTAATCCGGGTGATTAAAAAGATTTTTAAAAAGGCACAGAATTCATTGAATTTCTATTGAAGGTTTCTATTTATTCTCTAATTTTATATTTTCAATATTTTATTTTCTTGCAATTATGTACACTTGTGTGCGATTAAGTATATTTTTTCAAATTTGGAGTCGTGTGTTTGTAATTACTTAATTTTTTTTGTCGGGATATTCCGGGTAATTTTTTCTTACTGCTCCGGATAATCTAGAGTAAGTACACTTTGGGATACAAAAAAAAAGTTTTTTTTTGACATTTAAAAGAAAACAATATACAAAAAAAAAATGCATGCCAAAAACAAGCACACTGAAAATGAATGCCACTATTACAACATTATACTTACAGGATGGGAATTAAGATGGTGCGAGGGAGACCTGTTAGTGGTGGGGCTGCCCTCTTCCTCTAGCGAATGAAGAAGCTGGAATAGACAACAATATTCATCACTGTTCCATTACTGAGGAAACCATATATTTATGGTAAGAAACAGTCACTCCGAATCGGCTTTACCTTTTCCACCTCGTCGTCAAACTGTTCTCCTGCCTCGTCGGAGGCTTTCTGCCGCCCACCACCGGCGCAGCGCTCCATCAAAGTGGCACGCTTAGCCGCCAGGTACAAAGATCTGGAATTAGCAGTATATATATATATTACACAAATATAAACACCATAGATGTTGTAATGTTGGCAGCCTTACTGATTCTTAATGATACAGCATTGCTAATTGCATAGAAATCAACTGTTTTAGTTTTGAATTCATGTTTTGCAATTTTAAAATCAATTTCGTTGCCTTTCTTTATTGTTTGGCTTACATTGTTAAGGGGGGGGTAAGATTTTTAACTTTTTATTTTTTTTATTTTATTTTTAATTTTTTAAATGAATGTATAACATCGCAAGAATATTGTGTCAAAATTTCAAGTCAATCGGAGCAAAATTGACAAAATTATGAACATTTGAGCGATACTCAGACTGATTTTTAATACCTGCTCGGGCAGCTAAGAGACGCGCTCACCTGAGGACTACGGACGTGCTATTGTATTGGAAGAGTTTTGCGTAGACAAGGACAAAGAGATGATGATGATGAAAGCTCTTTGCTGTGTGAACATGGCATCGACGATTATTTGTAAGTATAAAAAAGTGTGAGATTTTTATTTTGAATTTACGTGTGCAAAACTTTAAAGCGTTTCCCCACATCTCACGTTTTCAAAGTCTCGGTGATAATCATAACTTCAAAACTACTGCCACGATACTTTTGAAATTTTGAAAACATATTTCTGTACATAATTTTACGAGGTAACGCTGAGAGAATTTTTTTCAAATATGTTATTAATTTTTATTTTTTAATAACAAATTAGTCGATATTTTTCGCAAAAAATCGCGTTTTTCCCTTCAAAGTGTTCCAAAAAATTGAAAAATTGAAATTTCAAAAAACCTTCCCAGCGTTACTTGGGAAAACCTATTATCTAACGAATGAACTTTGATTTTTTGATTTCAGATGATCTAGCACCAAGTTATGATGGACACCGCAATTCTGCTTTTTTCTAATTGCTAATAATTGCTGCCATTGCCCTATTTTTTAATATTTCTTCTTGAAAATTTTACACAATATTCTTCAAATATCATACTTTAATGTGCCATTGGTTTTAATAAAGATATTTTAACTGTGTCGTCACAAAAAATTCACAAAATCATGCCTATTTTTGTACGAATTAACCTTACCCCCCCCTTAAGGCTGGACATTCACTTAACAACTTTGAGACAACTATGACCGGTAATCTGAATGTAATATCAAGTGACGTGAGAGTTTGTTATATATGCCGTGATATTGCTAGAGTGAAAAGTTATGATAGAAGGAGACGATGATATATTTTTGTCAAAGTTCGATATAGATAGATGCATAGACAATTGACATATATGGAAACACCCGACGACAGCCAATCGTCTCTCAAAATGCTTGTGTATTATTTGAGTCAAATTCTTATTATTTTCTGTCTAGAATTTAAAATAAAAAACATGCAATTCTTTTTAAATTATTTAATTTCATCTCATAATATGATTGTTTATCGAAAAATCACATGTCATACACAATGCATGCATGGCAGAATTTTTGAAAGCCCATACTTTCCAATTTTTCAGTTCCCCGCAATATTTGTGTCATATTTCATATCTAAAACATGCGACAAAGTAAATATGTATTGAACACTGCGGAGGAGATCGGCCGATATTTACTTGCCCAAACATAAATTTGCATTTTAACACAGATCACAAATGCATGTAAGAGTGCATTGCCATTGACATCAAGTCAATGTGAAAATTTCAGCTCGATTGGATGACGGGAAGTGTGTTAATTTCACTTCCAAGATTGTTCCACAAGAAATCAAAACCGGCGGTGACGTTAAGATTAAGTTGAAGGATTTAAAAAGGGCGAATTACCGCCGAAAATTAAATCTTATTACTTTTGAATCAAGTGTAAGACACAAACACGTAGATTACCATTCCTTTATAATACTGGGAATATTTTAATGTGAGTTACCTTTTGATGCTGACGTAAAATACTTCAGTGATAGCTCTCACGGAGTAGTCAGGCACAAAGGAGTAATGCATCATGGCATCCATGTTGATGGACTGCAGCGAGCCCAGAGCTGTAGGTGGGATCACCGGAGACTCTGCTGGAAAAATATCCTGAGCTAAAATAATTGTTCCTCTAATATAAACATGCATTTTTCAATACAGTAGAACCTCGTTGATTCAAACATCAAGGGATCCAAAAAAATTTTCGGAACACAATGCGGAACCCCGCTAATTTGAAATTCAAGATACTAAAAAGAAAAAGGAAAGCGATTGCAAAATTAACCAAAAATCATATAACTCTTGAAAAAAAAACATTAATTTAAATATTATCTTCCACAACCACTTGTAATAATAATATTGACAACTTGTAACAAAAAAAATTTAACATTTTAACAACACAAACACACACCAAAAGAGAGATTTAAAAAAGTGAAAAATAATTTTAAACGCGTTCAAGTATGAGGAATTAGCGTAAACCAAAATTATCTGCACATATCTAGGCAACCAACTGAAGAAAGCAGGTGTAGTTTTCCCCAGTTTAAGGGATCGTGATATAGTATGTATGGATAAAGTGGATTCCACAAGGTAGCGGGAAATACATAAAGGATACCCCACACAAAAGCACGCAATCAAAAAGCAGTCGCTTAGGGTGTCGTATTGGCATTTGTCTCCCAGTATTCTTTTTTAATCATTTAATAGGTTCATCTATGGAAATATTCGTGAACTTTTGTCATCAAAAGAGACCAGGAATGAATTATTATTTACCGGTTGTTAAAATTCAACACACCCTCTCTTCTGCGTTTAGTGACCACGCCCCTACACCCATCCGACTCTAGTCTCCCCCACATTGTCTTTTAATTTTAAGTTTAGTATTACTGAAAATGAAGATGATATACAGCATGTTATAATTGTTATAAATAACAATTAGTAAAAGTGGAACAGTGCAATAATTTTTTAATATAATTTAAAATGTATTAATTTATGGCACAAGGATCTAAAAATTATTTTGAATTACGAATTACCGGGTTAATCAATTATGAAATTTACATTTTGGGACTAGTGTGGACGTGTTTTAAAATTTTGAATAATGTCAAATTTCGAATTAACAGGGTTTTACTGTACTAAATAAATGAGTTTTTATCATATTTCTATCTCTATTTGTGAATACAGAGAACACAATTGTATTAATGTTTAATGTAAAATGATGATTTCATTTGAAAATGACTAACTATTATGTGTACATGGTCACTTTTTTTAATTTTTAATTTTTTTGTTTTTCTTTTTTTTTAAAATTAATACCGGCATTCTTCTTGTATTTTCCGGACTCAATGATGTTGCAAAAGGGTTATAAATATGGAAAAAAAATTAAAAAAGGGTGTAAAAAAATTTCTGATCCCTTGTCTACGTGCTCGTCAAAGTGACAGAATATTGTCACGGATATTTTAATTAATGATTAATTAATTTAATTTTGAGTAAAATCATCTGACATTCATAGGTTTTTATTTATATTATTGACTGAATTTTTCATTTTTTTTAGAAATATAAGGATACGGTACACCTCTCATTAATTACGGGTAAGCCAGTAGTGAAACGCATTATTCATCATATCTGTGACTCCTACCTAAATGAAGATATGATTCACGCACAAATTTTTAGTTTCAACAATAGGTTTGGTATTATAATTTTCATAGTTGCTTGAATTAAATTGTTATTTTTTACCACACACGAACAAGTTACCAAAGAATTAAAAGGATTGATATAATTACAAGTCTGACAGTAATGTATGTACAGATATGTAATCTCACTTTATTACACACGACTGTTCTAGTGCAGGGACAAATATTCATGTACTGCTTGTATACTCCTTACCGATGCACACATTCTGTACGAGAGCCTGACAGCCGAAGTAGGTGAAGGGTCCGCTCTCAAACACCAGACTCTCCCGCCCGACCGTCACTTCCACTCTACCCTCGAGAACCAGCACAAAATAGTCTACCTGCAAACACAACCGTATTAACTTCATATATTATTATCTCATAGAAAAATATTGTATCATTAGGGAAAGTGCACACCTACAACTTTTTTGCCGTAAGTTTTTTCGCAATGGCGAACGTGGGAATTCAGAATGCAATAACAAAACTGTTCATAATTCTGTCCAACATTCTGTTCACTAGCACGTGCACACCATAGACTAAACTGTGATGGACGGCTTAATATATTATCAGCGACCATCGTAAGAATGACGAATTTCATTATTCAATATTGAAAGACAATCGAATTAGTAAGTGTAGGCCGTGCGTATGAGGAACATTTTTTCATTGTGTTGGTGTTTATACCCGTAAACACCAACACAGCGAAACAATGTGAGTCGTATGCACGGCTTGAACATACTAATTTAATTATGTGTCTTTTTTAAATAGAAAGAGGTCTGCAATGATATGTTGCAAAAAATGATGTAGATATTTTAGTATAATTTTGGCCGATAAGGTACGAAAAGTATCTGCTGACATACATTTTAAAAAAAATAGTAGGTGTGGAGGAAGCTGTATAGGGCAGTGCGTGCAGTTGATTTTAATATATTGCTGTATAGGAGCAGTATACTGAAGAATTGATTGAATGCATGACTTTTACACAGCATCAAAAAAAATCATATTAATATCTGAATTAATTAAAATTATTGTGATTGGAATATTAGGAGAAATGTCATGCCCCATTATTCTCACAGCGCACACCCCTGGTATAGGGTATTTTTTTTTAGAGGTATAGAAATTCAAAATGAAATGAAATATGCAAAAATTATTACATATTTATCGTATTAGCTCGAAAGATTTTATGCCGTCAGTGCTTAAATATAGGGTGATATTTTAAAGGTATATTTTTCGAATTGGCAACACTTTTTCCAGTGATATCCAATTTGACAGCTGACATATTCATAGTTTGGTTTGCCATTTCACCAAGAACAGACTTACCGCAGAATAGGTTGCAAATTTTGCAAATTTATTTCGAAAATCGTGGTGTCGTAATCGTATTTAAACATTAAGAGCATACAGTACGGCCACTTTATGATGGCACTTTTGACGTTTAGACTTACATGAAGTTTCGTAATTAATGACAGCTAAACATTGGAGGACAAATGCTATACTTTACTGCGCGAACGCCAGAGTAGTGATGTCCATCAACATTAAATATGGAATGAACGAAATGATTCAAAATGTTATAGGATATTGATTGCCTGTATAATATGCGTAGAATACGCAGAATAAGTATCCAAAATAACACAACAAATCTGACAGATCGATTGTGCCCTCTAAATATGATCTTTTTCTATGGCTTTATTAAAGGGCAAAGAAAACGGCTACAAAACAATAAAAGACGGATCAGACCGGGTGATGTTTTTTTGTCTCTTTTTCTCTCATGTGTCGCCATATTGTTTAAACTGAGTAAGCTCTATTTTACCACGTATAAAGGTTTGGTAAAATGCTTTATTATCCCTCTATATATTGTAGATACTCTAAGGTTTTGACAGTTTTGTTTTAACGATGTTACGGAAAGAACGAATGTGCGCACGCTGTGATTACGATATTGTTTTTTACCTGGCTTTAGATTTCGGACATTGATACTTTTATATTTTGACCCCTGCTCGTTAATTTGGACTTTACGCTTTCTGTTTGAATATTCAAGTAAATATTTTTATCTAAGAAAAATGTGTTTTATTATTCTTCTATAACCTTTTTTATGTACAAAGACTTTCTCAACTCACACCGTGCGACGAATTTTTTTTTGACTGAATTTTTTCGTTAATGATTTTATGTGTGTCACAACACTATTACGATCTGTCAAAAATGCCATCTTACGATGGCTCGAGTATAATTATATTAAAACACATTCTTATTACGAAGTTTCAATTTCATAACAAAGTGCTGTGAATTTTTAAAACCAAATTTATTTGTCAATTAGAAAGACATACAGAAAAATCAACGAAAAAGTATTTAGCTGCCACATTTTTTTTTACTAATAGCATAAAATTATTTTTCCTATAAAAGGCGTTTTATTTTATTTTAAAAATCTATCTCTAAAAAACGCCCTGTACATAAGTCAGGAAAGTCAGTCAGTCATTGCACAGTTACGACATGGTGGAAAATTGGACTTGCACACCTACTCGTCTTCTCCAATTGTGTAATCAAAGTATGTATAAGCGAATGCGGTCTCATTGAAATACATTCTAAGACTGCTTGAACGATGATCAGATAAAAGTTAGCGCACACTGAGTACTAAATAGTTATCTGTTTAAGCTCTGGGGACTACACCGAGTGAAACCAAAAAACCAAATTAAAAAACTATAAAATTCGGTAATATAGGAAGTTTCATTATAGATTCTAAATTGCAAAATTGAAAATAATGAAAATATTATGGTGAGGGAATTCTATTTGGAAAAATTTTAAATAACTCACGGGCTTGCCCTGTTCGTATATGAGCGTAGCGGGATCGGATTTTTGACGTTCTTTATTCCTGTACTTGATATGGTGGATGATATCCTGCTTCAGCATTCGGCGAAGGATCGTCTCTGAGACTACATCGGGTTTAAAGGCGTCCACAGCTAAAATAAATGTAAAATATAAATTTTTATATTTATTTTATATTATAAACAATTGAAATAAAACTAAAATAACATGTAAGGGACAAATTTGTAATGAAGCGTAGTAATTAATTAATAATTAAATATTGGTAAAAAAACAATTTAAAAATGTTATTGTATCGAAGCCCGTATTTTAATATTCACCGTCGCAACTCTAGATTGACCAAAATTTAAACTGGAATATCAGTACAGCGAATTGTATTGATATTCCATAAGTTAATCTGTAACTCTATCTAAGGAAAATTACTCAAGTTATTAACAATAATCTATGTATGTTATAAGTTAATCTATATTTTTGATCCAAGGAAAATTATGAACACTAAAACTCTATCCATATTGATGGTCCCTATATAAACTCGGACATCTATCAAAAATGCATTTGAGACTTTTTTGTACCAATACATAAAAAATACTCTTCACAATACAAAAAAAATAAATCTTGATGTTGCTTATCTCAGTAACTGTCGACATTTCACCCAAGGTGTAAAGAATATTTTGTATTCAAAATTGCATGAAAGAAAACTCTCCCGAAGTTTTTGCTGCTAGCTATGAGACACCCTATATTTCTGCAATTGTTTTGTGTAAAATTATTTAATAATAAAGTGATAAATTCAAGTGAATTTGTGGCCGCATCAGGACATTTAACATCTAATCAGTCATGCATATTTAATCTGTAAGAAGAGATTTGAGTAGTGTACGCTCACATGTGCTCAAGTACTGGAACGTGGCCAAGGTGAGCTGCGGCGAAATGCGAATTCTCTGGTTTTCTCTCCTCTCTGCGAAGACTCCGAAATCTTGAAGTTTATTAGGCGGGCAGTGACGACGTCTCTTTGATTTGTTGTCGGCTGAAAAACGTATTAAAACACTGTCATCTCAAATAGAAGGACATCTACAGCTCTCATCTTCAAAGTTGGCAAAAAAGGTCGTAGACACATGGCAGAATGCCCCGAAAAATTCTAACCAGTCGTGTCGAAAGGTAATTAAGGAATGAAGGGAGTCTGTTTTTTTAAATATAGTCTGCACACATAATTAAATCATATTTTTGTCATCGTAATAGTTAAGAAATGTCCATTCCCACTAATTATAACAAATGGTTTGAATCTCACTACAGACCAGCAAGTTGGTCCTATTTTCATAGCACAAGCGTTTAGCTTAGTTTGAAAATAGTAAGAATATTGATGTGATACGTATTCCGTGTTCGCATCTCTATTTAAAAAAAAATGACAATTTTGAATGCTAGGGACTGTCCCTCTCAAAACAATAATTATTATAAAAATAAAACAATGTGGTGTGTGCAGTACATTTTACAGTTTAGTTTATTCAATAAATTTAAATAACTATGTTGCTCCATAAAGTAGCGATTGATTATTTAAATTTTTTATTGGCACTTATACCTACATGTTAAACTATTACTTTTATCGGAGAATTTATGCAAAAAACATAAAATGGCCGTGTTTTGTGTTTTATCTTATTCCAGAGGTATTTAAGCCCGAAAGGTAAAAGCCTCTGGAATCACACGGGATATACGAAATACCACGCAATGTTTGCACCAAAACCTACACAGGTAAATCGAATTGCACAATCTCAGCGTGCGTCTCTGAACATCACGTGGACCAGTACTTCCCAAACTATGGGAAGCAGATAATCTGTGCTATTTTGAAAATAGCAATATTGGAATGTCAGATGTTTATCCCCACACTTAATAGAAGAAAAATAAAATAAGAAATAAACGAGATGTAGGTATATGTTGGTATTCGGTGTTCGTCGTACTTGTATATTTTCAAGTATCTCTCTCAAAGTAAATGCCTTTATTTGCAAAGTCCGATTTCTCCGACCTGATCTGACAGAGCTTCGCTCTGCCGCAAACTTAACCTTACAATTCTCTCGTTTAGACTAAAATTACATTGTATATGTACTAATGCTGTATTTAAAGCTTATAGAAAAAAGATTATTTTGTATGCACTTATTAAGCCCTTCTCCCGCAGCGTCCTGATGTAAAATTATGGCAAAATTATGATTGTCGCGTTGGATCATAGAAAAAAGAAATATCTCATATTAACGTTTAACGGACAACCGTCGTGTACTTCTTTCTTCCTCTGACTACACCACCGACAAATACTTGCATCTCATTTTTTTTATTCTCGCCTATTAAGTATTGGGATAAAGATCTTAAGATCCCAATATTGCTATTTTCGGAATACAGCCAATTATTAGGAATATGCTTGCATACGGCTTACGCCATTAGAAGTGTGACTGACACACAAACGGTGCAAATTATATTTATTTCATTGCAAATGAAGAACTTTTTTATTTTGTTATTAAACCTATGGTGTAAGATATGTATAATTTGTTTACTTACAAAATTATGAGAAAACGAAGATCAAATTAAGAAATGATAATATTTGCATATGTTGGTATTTTTTGTTACTTTCTCTATACCAGTTAACCAGTTAAGGAATGCAAGATTAATATTGTCATTATTTATCAGAGTTGGAGCCATTGGATGGATGAAGAATTTTGTCAGGTCCATCGGGTGTACGAGGAGTATCATTCACTGAATCCAATGTGTGAGGAGCATTGTTAGGGAAATTTGATGTATGTAAGATATTGTTGGTGCCATTCGATGAACAAGAAGCATTGTTGGCACCACTGAAGGTACTATAACGAGAATTTGAGGATCTTCTTGGACGAGGGACGGATCGGAAGTATGTGAGACTCATTTTTCTAGTGCTGGTCTCACCGTACTTACTGGCCTCTTCTTCGGCTCTCTTCTGGTCTGCAAGGAAGGGATAAGGAGTGGTTAGGTTAGGAATTCTGGGTTAATAAATACATTGCTATTGTCACCTCCTGTCAGACAACAGGAAAAGCAAATGGTACAGAAGTGCATCTTTCACGGATTCCGTTTCATCCTGACATTTCTTTCTTTCTTTCAAAATATACTTCTCCTTTCTATTCTTAATAGTCATCACTTCATACAATTAAAAAAGATTTTCATAACTATAATTTATGTGCAATACATCTAAACTACACATACTATTTTACATATTATGCATCAACTAGCTAACAAATTGATATATTACACATTAAACAGCTAGAAAATTGATATATTATGCATTAAGCAGCTAGCAAACTGATAAATTATGCATTAAACAAAATGCAAAAAGCTGTGTGTTGTAAAAGATTGTGGAAAACAAATATTGATTAAAAAATCCTTATGAAAAAGATGATTTAAAATTTTAGCCATAATCCGTGACTACGGCTAGTGTTTTATGGCTTTCGTTATTTTCAACTGTTCTGCATACAACTTCACATCAATGGTTTTCCTATTTTACTTATTTGCGCATGTCAAATTTGTTTCTTGAATTTGTAAGAGAACCTCACTGAATTGAATATTTTCGTACTGACGCAGTATTATATTCGCGATATCTTTACATCTGCAAGTTTTATGTAATCGGCAAGTAAATTTTTATATTACAGAAGGGAGGATTTTTCGTACTTCTGAAAATGTGTATTTCTGTCAGAGGAATACAACCTCTAGTGGGAATACATCTTATCATACTTTGACAGCATTGATATAGTGGTAATCGTAAGCTGCTTCTAGCCTTTACGCAGCAACTGTTTCAAAGTGAGTATTACTTGCACCATGTATGCATGCATTGCATTCAAAATATTCAAAATTCGGCTATAAAATTAATAAATAAAGAAAGTGCTACTAAAGATATACAGGAACTCTTCAAGAAACAAGGCTCTATGCCAATTAATGCTATCTTGTGGTACAAATTAATTACACGATATCATGAAGATGGGACATATAAGCATAGATTGATTCATAAACATAGTACCAGATTTACGGTTAAAAAAGGACCACGAATACCGAAGGTCATAAATAAATATGGACAAAGAACATTAAAATATGTCATACCAAAAATATTAAATAAAATCCCATGTCGTGTCAAAATGGATATTAATAAAAAAGGGCAAAATACAGAATTAATGAATATGTTATTAAATAAAAGAGACTTATTTTGATTTTGGTAATATTTGTATTTTTTCTTGTATTGTTGTATAGTATTGTTGATTTGTATTTGAGTTTATAAGATCTATTGTAATTAATTAATATGAATGTATTTCTGGTAATACAATTTATTTATATATATGTATTGATGCACCTACAGACAAATATCAATGTGATGTTTTGTGGGTCTGAGATGTAAAAAAAAAATAAAAATTAATAAATAAAAAAAAATAAAAAAATGTGTAAACAGTCTCCATCTTATTAGGTTTGCTGTACACATTCATCCACACTATTACATACGCGAGACACACACTGAACATGAAAGAATTCTTCAGTTATCACAATCAACCTGTCAAAATATTAATATCTTAACCTACATGCTTGCCAATTACACTTGAGTCATTCATACTTACGGTCAAGTAACATTATATGTAATTCTACATCCAGTTTATATTATTGTCTTTCTAATTGGTAGTTTATCGCTTTTCTGCTCAGGGTTCGGGAAGGTGAGAAGGAACAACGATGATGATATCATGAGCTTTAAAAAGATATAGGAAACATAGTAATCACATGCAAAAATATACCAAAGAAAGAGTTGCCATTATACTGCAGTTAGTAATCATGGTACTCACTAAACACGTCCGTCTCGTCCATAATCTCTGCCTGGATCAGCTCCTCGATGACGTCCTCCAGTGTGACCAAGCCGATAGTCTCATAGAAGGGGTCGCCCTCGCCTTCACTGTTCACACGCTGAACGAACGCCAGATGACCCTTGTGACCTTAAAGTGAAATAATTCATAAAAAATAACATGACATTTCAAAGGCATTTGTAAATTAGACTCGCACCTTTATAGGAGAGAATAGCCATTAGTGTGTGGTAACGCAGATGCAAGTCAGACTCAATAACTGAAACCATTAACGGACTACCACGCCATTTCTCTGCGAGGGTAAGCAGGCAGGATAATGTACGGCATTGTTCCAGAATCTGTTTATCTGACACACAAAATTTTCAGCCGACGTAATCTATTTCTAGTGCCATCTATTCAATCTTAATCATTTCTTCAACACATGATCAAAACATATATAAATTACCCTTTCTTAATCCTATTTAATATGCTAAGGTTAGCTTTATATTTCATCTTTATTAGTTCCTTATTTACTTCAGTGGATCATTCGAACACTTTCGTTCGGGCATTCGAGCACGAACATAAATATACATATCTCAGTGATTTCTTTTCCACCGTACTCAATCTTCTTTCGGTCCTTCATTGGCAGTTTCAGGATATACTTCCATACATCGATGTCGGTATCAGGACTCCGTTATGTACTTACTGCTAGTTTTTCCGTAGCTGACAAGTTTCCAATACAAATTACTGCATTCAAAGTAACATTCAATTTATTTCTTACAGTTGTCCATACCGAGGTATTGAAGTTCCTCAATTTTCATAGTTTTAAATACGTCTGTTTCAGTATTCATCTGACTCATAACACTTTCATCGGTAACTTTATCCATCCAGATTATATTGGGCATTCTTATCTGGATCCACATCTACAAAAGCATAATTTTAATTGTGTCATAAAAACTAGCATTGGCAAAAAATCAACACAGTAAAATCCCATTAATTCGAAATTCGTCATAATTCGAAATTTTTAAATAAAAAAGTCCCAAAATGTTAATGTAGTGGATTTAATCTTGATAATTAAAAGTTTGCTATTACTCATAATTTTTAAAACCGATAAGTCCAAAAATGTTAATTTCATAGTAGATTAACCCTGATAGTTTGAAAAATTAATTAAAATCCCGGTTATCCGTGATTTGAAATTTTTTTTAGACCCTTGCGCCATTACATACATTTTGGGTCACATAATGCGATTTTTTTTTATTTGACGAATTTGAAAAATATTTTGATTTTTTCACAAGTGTGAACAACAAATACGTAATCGAAATTCGCCATTATTCGAAATTTTTAAAACCGATAAGTCCAAAAAGTGTTAAATTTCATAGTAGATTAACCTTGATAATTCTAAAACCCCGGTAATCCGTGATTCGAACAAATTTTTAGCCCCTTGCACCATAAATCAATACATTTTCGGTCACGTATTGAGATTTTTTTTAATTTGACGAATTTCAAAAAATATTTCGATTATTTCGCAAGTGTGAAGAACAAATATGTAAATATCGGGTATTTTAGCGATATAAATGTTGCGATACTTGTGTTAGCATAATGATAACAATAAATATTTGAAATTTGACGAATTTGAAAAAATATTAAGTTAGTTAATTAGTAAAAGAAATGTCGCGATCTTTGTATTGATTAGCAAAGTAAATATTGCATTTTCGACATGATTTTTTGAAACATGCAAAAATACAAACGTTTTTCACCAAATTAAAGGCATTTTTTCATGTTTTACGATTTTGACGAATTTCGCGATCGGATCGCGATTTTTTTTGTATCTTGAATTTCGAATTAACGAGGTTACGCATAATTCGAAATATTTTTTTCATCATCATCATCACTCTTGGCACTACAACCCTCGGTGGGTCTTGGCCTCCTCAATAATCTTCCTGCACTCATCTCGGTCTAGTGCCAGATCTCTCCAGTTCCGAAGCTCTAAGGCAGAGATGTCTTTGAGGACGTTGTCACTCCATCTTAATTTTGGCCTTCCTAAGCTCCTTCGCCCTGTTAGCCTCGGTTCAGCAGGGACTTTGGCGCTCGATGCTCGGAAATTCTCTCCACCGACCCAGCCACCGAAGTCTTCCGAAACATTTTTTTAGGTTCCTCGAATTTTGTATTTTATATGACGATATTTTAAAATACTAGTACGCCTTACCTTCCTTAAACTGCCTGAAGATAACGTCCAGCGTGACATCCTCAAACACAAAGTTGCACGGGTTCTGGTAGAATTGGCAGAGCGTCTTCAGCGGCGTGTTGTCATCGGGGTCCACAAACGCCAGGTCCTTCACGTACAGGATGGCCACGATGCTCGTGCGCTTGCCCTCGAACACCGGGATGCGCGAGAAGCCTGAAACAAGGAGGACATCGTGAACACGGCCGTCACCAGACCTGGCGAGGAGTACAGGGGGAGGGTGAATTCGCACTCTAAACCGTCCGTTTAGAGACGTCACCGTCCCGAGAGCTCAACCGTAAATCCAACAAGACCGCACTAGGCAGCGGCATTTGCTGTGAAAACCACAGTAATAAAATAAAAATACGTGTACGATCGGGGGACCCCCGTCAGGAACTTACGCCTCTCCTTCAACTCCGAATGTAATTCCATACGGAGATCTGGATTGTTTATATTTGTATATTTTCGTTACGGAAGGAAACGTTATGTTGAAGTTCTTTTTTGATTTTTTCTCTTTCGATACTCTTTTTGACGCTGAGCGTATGATTTCACTATTGTCTCTCTGTAATGTATGTAAATAGTAAACATTCGAATCACATTAAACGTATATAAACTGTATAAAATACTTGTATCAAAATATATAATTTTATTAATTTACTTTTCTAAGTTTGTATTACACACAATTGTTGCAATTTCCATTTCCCGAATCTTCATTGCAAAATTGCAATAACGAGACAATGTAACTCACGCATGATTTAAAACAAAAACAAATAACAAATAAGTTTTAACAAAATTTCCACGCGTTCAGTATTGAGGTTATGCAACTTGACGCGCACGATGCTCTTCTACTCGAATCTCGATACTTGCACGCATACACGCACACTCGTATATAATAGAAAAAGAGAGAGAGAAAATGGCATGGAGGTGGCAAAACGCTTTTTCCTTACGTAACGATTTCTACCGGTCAACTCCTACTGCAACCCACGTTAAGGAACTTCGTTCCAAAAATATATCTACTTTTGAAGAAGACCACACGTGACTTCTGTAAAGATTCATAACGTGTCGACGTGTCGCAGCCAATTTTGAAAATACAGTACAATTTAATTTTTTTAAATAAATTGCGAAAAACTTGACTTTTTACGTTTTACGTTTTAGAGCTTTCTGAATGATTGAATTCGTTCATTTAAAACCGGTCATACTTAAAACGTCTAAATTGACGGCAATACAATGCTATGCAAAAACTGTCAAGATGCCGAAATAGCAATATTGCCATTTTCAGAATACGGCCTGCTATCTATTTTCAAGATGAATTCATCAATTCACTGCACGCTCCTGCTGTAAAGTATTGTGGACAAACTTTGTTACATCCTGTATATGTATGTGTTTGTGTTGTGTCAAAAAAATTTTTTTGTACTAAAATTGTTTTCTTTTTAATTTGCTAAGTTTATTGTTTTTTTTATCTAATAATTTTTTAAATAAATTTTTAAAAAGCGCTGTGGGGATAGTGAGTGGAATTTTGATGTCAACCGCGCCGTATTGCATGATTATTAAGCTACAGATACACATGCTTATTTAGTGGCACGTGAGCACGCGCAGTATCGACCTTCTTTAAGCCTTGCTTATTAGTGGCATGTGTGTACGCACATTGCTGGTAATGAGCATGCCACTGGCATTCACCATAGAGAAGGGGTATCTTTGGAGCATGTGTGAACAGGCTTGCTTATTATGAGCATGCTTATGTCATTCGCGGGCTTCCCGGCTAGTATTATCAATGCGATCTTCTCAGTCCGCGACAGATGAAACAAATATGGCGCGTTGGGGAGATGATAAAAAATTACTTTTCGTGACATATTATAGGAATCACGAATGTCTGTGGAATACTCGGTCATCGTTGTGTAAAAATAATATAGTGAGAAATAATGTTTATGAAACTTTATTAATAGGCATGAATGATTCAAATCTTGCAATAAAAATTATAAAAACTAAAATCAAAAATGTGCGGATGGAAACTAGGGAACTTTTTTGATTTATTGGTTCACCTGAATTTTCTATTTCAGTTTGCAAAGTTTCCATTTTGAACAAGAGCGTCTCTATTCTATGACAAGAGCATGCCACTAATAAGCATGTGTGTTTGATTGTTAGCTTTGGGAATGCTTATTTATGAGCATGCCAGTAATGAGCAAGTGTGTACAGTTGTTAGGGCATGCTTATTAGTGGCATGCTCATTAGTATGCCACTAAATATGCATGTGTATCTGTACCGTACTGTAGAGAAAACAGCGCCAAGCTGGCGACGAATGAACACGAAAATAAGCGCAAAATCAAAAAAATAACAAATATATTGGCACATTTCATAAAGGTAACTGATTCACATGCTCGTTAGTGGCACGTGAGCATGCGCAGTATTGAGCATCTTGAGCCATTGCTACTTAGTAGCATGTGTGTATGTACATTGCTAGTAATGAGCATGCTCATTTGATTTGCGGGTGGAAGGGATATCTTTTGAGCATGTGTGAACAGGCTTGCTTATGAGCATGCTGAAGTCATTCGCGGCTAGTATCGATTATCAATGCGATCATCTTCTCAGATATATACTTATACAGATTTATATTTATTATTATGACTTATTATTACAGGAATAACGAATGTCTGTGGAATACTCGGTCACCGCTATGTAAAAATAACATAGCAAGAAATAATGTTTATGAAACTTTATTAAAACGCCCGAATGACTCAAATCTTATAATAAAATCAAGAATGTGCGGATGGAAACTCGGGAACTGTTTTGATTTATTGGTTCACTTGAATTTCCTGTTTCAGTTTGCAGTTCCATTTTGAACAAGAGCGTCTGTATTCTATGACAAGAGCATGCCAGTAATAAGCATGTGTGTTTGACTGTTAGTTTTGAGCATGCTTATTCATGAGCATGCTTAAAATAAGCGTGCTAACAACGAACAAGGGTGTACAGTAGCGAAGGGAAAAACTACATTTCAAAATGAAGACTACAACACACACACGTTCACCAGTTTGAAGACTACAAAGTGTACACTACAATTGTAGTAAAAACTACTTGAAGTGAAGTAATTGTAGTACTACGAAATGAAGTGAAGTAATTGTAATATTAATGAAGTGAAGTAATGAAATGAAATAATTAATTGTACTACAAAATAGTAGTACTAGTGAAGTAAATATTTTTTTCCCAAATAAAAATTTGGCGAGCTAAAAAAAAAGGTCAACGAGAAAAATATGACGATATTTTCTCCAAAGTAACATTTGGCGACCTAAAAAAAAAAAGGTCGTCAGCCAGATTTCTTCATTCGATTCCAAAAAAATTTCAAACCATGGGGGGGGGTTGTTACAGTTTCCAAAGATTTCTTCGTGTATCTACATCAACTTCCCAAAAATTTCACGTAAAAAATGCACTATTTAAGGAATGTTTCTCATACTTTCGATAACTTTGAAGCGTGTGTACTTTGTAGTGTTCGCTTTGAAATGAAGTGTACTATTATATAGTACTACATTAGTAGTGAGTACAGAGCGGACCCATCACTAGTGTACAGTTGCAAGAGCATGCTAGTTTTGCTCAAAAATAAGCATGTGTATCAGTACCTTAACGCGTATTAGTATCTGTCACCGGTTAGCGTCTCAGGGGAGAGATGCGAATTGGGGTCAGCGCAGTTTCCGAACTCGATGCAGGAGACTATTCCGGTCGCCGGCGGTGTCTCTCGCGTGGGAGGCCCTCCGCCACGCGAATGTAAAACGTAACTTTTCCACGTAACTAATCTGTCTGGCGCCGCCGCCAACACGGACGGGGCTTTTTTTAACCCCGTCTGGGAAGTCGGTCCGAATCACGAGAACGCGACGGCTCGCCAAGGCGGACACGGCACCGGTCGGATTTTTGACGTGCAACATTACTTTTTTTTTTTTAATGATTGTAAATGAAAATTTGAGTAAAACTGAACAAAGTAAAATCCTGAAAGTAAAATTAAGATGTCCCAAAAACTAACAAAGTTGTGGAATTTTAAATTTGCGTTACGCGTGAATAATTTTTGTCCCGTCTGGTGGAGTCGCGTGACGTCATCTCTCGTACCCGTTGTACATCGGCTATGCGGACGCGTGACGTCACGGGCGAGTTGGAGGTCAATCATTCAGCGTTAAAATACACTAACTTTAATATTCTCTTTCTCTCTTTTTCATTGAGAGATTTAATTTTTTTTTAATAATTTCCCCACTACTCACCCCATATCTCCAACAGATTTTAAAGACGTATTCATGTCGGCAGTTAATTGAAACATATCCTCTTTCTTTTTATACTTGTGTTTTAGACCGCTGTAAAACTATTTTGTACTGAGGCAAATATTGAACAATATAAATGGATTTGCCACACATACGTTTAAGGGATCTCATTTCCACTGCATTCAGCCTAATTTCGCTCTTCTTCTGACAGCTCCAGTGTCGGTACCAGAATTCCATTATGTACCGCTAATCTTGCCTCGGTAGACATATTTCTATTAGAAATTATTGCATTCGAAACCTTCCTCTCGATATCTTTCTCAACCTTCCCTCTTCTATCGGACATACTTCCCAAATACACAAACTCGTCTACTTGTTCCAAGCACGATGTTCATCTACTACACTGGTATTTAAAATTGTACTGCGGACGTTAAAATATGATTTTTTAAAAAGGTGAGTTTGTATTTTTTTTAAATTAAATTTCTAATCGAGTGACGAGAGTGGTTCGAAGCTCTCGGAACTCGGGCTCGGGCGTTGCTAAGACGCCACTCCATTCACGATTCGCCCGACGCCGGCAGTGACGTCAGGACGCGCCTCACGATCCTCCCGGGCGTCGCCGGGGCCCCGCGATGATATCGGCTACGGTCGCATCCGTCGGCCGGCTGTCGGGGTAGCCTTCGGCTATTTACGTCCGTCATGAATAATGTATAGTCATTTAGAACAGGCCTTTTTCGACCAAATTAAAGTTTCACAGGCGATCACAGATCGACGAAATATGTATACAACTACTCCGCATTTAATCGAATACAGGTGCCGGTCCCAAGCCCGTATAATGGAGGAGGGCTTCCTCTCATGTCCTAAATCATGTCCTTCTCATACACTTTCCCCGTGCCAAGATTGCGGTGACCCGCCCCTTTGACGGCACTCCACCTTATCTTTCCCATAATCTCCCATTTACATGCTAGAGTTGTGGTTGTCCCGACGAAGGGACAAGTTACGTCTCGAAACCGGTAGACAAAAAAGTAATTTTTGGTGGTTATACACTAACATAAATAACATTTTGTTAGAATATACTTTATTTACGGCACTAGTTTGTTGAAAATACTAACATGTTTCGGGGCCAATGGTCCCTTCATCAGTATACAATGTATACTAAAAATTAAAAATTATTCATCTCCCATATAGTTATTTTATTAACATCTATATTTTGATTTTTAACTTTTTAGTACAAGATGTATCCTGAAGAAGGGACCTTTGGCCACGAAACATGTTGGTATTTTCAACAAATTATTAGTAGGATAAACAAAGTTTAAATGTTAATTGTATAAACTAAATACTTGAAAAGTATATTTTCTTAGTAAATAAGTCGTGCTTTGTTGCAAAATGAAATTTTTAATACAAAAAAACAACTTCTATTGTTAAAAAATACGCTTTGTTACTAGGGATTTAATTGTGCAAGAATCGGTACTTTAACTGGACTATAAATGTGTCTTAAATATATGCGCGGGAGGACCATCGCCTAAAGAAAGGGTTTATTTCAACTCTTATAATTTTATACTCCGTGCCGGAGACATTTCTCAAAATGCAATTTGTTTTGTATGGCACATAGTTTGAGTTATTTTAAAATATTAATTCTGTTTACAATCTTTGCACCTGAGAGCCAATATGCTTAAAATACATTTTTAAGCTAAAATGTCCCGAATACATTTGTGTTCGTACATCAATCAGCATACCGTCACTGTATATATAACTAAGCCTATGTACCGTTTTAGTACATTCTGAGATAAACGAATGAAACTGTTTTAAAAAATAATTGCACAGACTGGATTTATAAAAAATATTTTAAATAATTACTAGGCAGAATTAGCCAGATGAACTGCAATGTATTTTTAATATATCTCCATTATTTAAATGAAAAATTGACAAATTGATTCGTTCATCTCAGAATGTACTAAACGGCACATTGGCTTTATTATATATGCAGCGACGATACTCCTTCGTACCTGAAAGTCTACGTACTCATATCCTTAGGGCGTCCATAAACCACGTGGTTCCATTTTGAACCCCTTTTTTGTGTTTATTCTTTCTCAATGATTAGGTGGTAAGTAGGTATATTTTTTCAAATATTTACTTACTAATTAAAGAGAGAAAAAAGTTTTCACGATTTTTTTTCGTGGCCCCTTAACATCACGAAGTTAGCTCTGTTTACCCTAATGTAAGAAAATAGTAAAAAAAATTAATTTGGCATTTCGAGTGCGAAATTCCATAAATATCGCTGCTTATAATAAATAACGGCCTATTTCAAAATACTTAATTTTTCATTTAACCTTCGGGTACCTAAAGATCGAAAATAGGATCGGGAGCCGGTGCGGGGTACAAACTAGACCCCAGACAAATTTGCGTTTAAATGAAGTACAATGGTTTGAAATTGTTGTATAATATTTTTAATTACATTTGCACAATGCAAAAAAAGATTCTACAAAATTTGTCGGCATTTTATAAGAAACCGTAGGATTTTGTCCGACTGACAAGAGCTGTGCAAGCAGAATGAAATTATCTTATAGAATATTGATGATTGTCTATGGAATTTTTTTTCTTTCTATTTTTGACTGTCTTAGTACATATTATTTTCGTAAGGTTTTGTATTCTTTGGGGTATGTCTGAGGATTGCGAATACCAGCCCAATATCATTAATAATTATTAAATACATAGTTTTAAAAATAGATTTTTGGAGTTAATTTGTATCCCGTTCCGGAACGGGAGTGTTAAGGGCACAACTACGCTCCGAACATTCCATCATAAATAAGTTTATCACGAATGAATAAGTGAATATCGCTTTATAATCACATTTTTATTCATGATAGGCAGCGATATGTACGTATATTACAAACCTTGAACAAAATCACAAACAAAAATGTATTACACAAACAACAAATGTACGTAAGATAGAAATAATAAATAATAATCAATTTGCTTATAAAGTCAAAATACCGATAGATTTAGCAGTTGGGAATATAGAGCAGAGACAAATAATCATTTGAGATTTGGACATAGCTTTGGGCACCCGGCCAACACCAACACCGCATCAGTCGAGCGCGCGCGGTGGATCCAAAACGTCTACAGCTGCTGCGCGTCTCGGACAGAACGTTGGCCGTCTACACCTGATCAGTTTCTGGAACATTCTAAAATGCCGAATAACCGTGAGGCGTCCACAAACGCGGGCAACCGTAGACAGTTTGAACACGGAGATAAGTGTCGTCTACCCACACGAGTATAATGGCGAGGTCTTAATAATTCTGTTGTCAATTGACGAAATTAGGTGAAGTTATTAGTCGAATCGCAATTAAGTTATTATGACCAGAGTTATTACAGAAAAACTATTGTCGTAAGTGTTGCGCCGTCAGCAGGGTCGGTTCTAGGTGTTTTGCCGCCCCCTCCCTTTCTTACCATCACTCTCCCCCCCTGTCATTCGAGCTAGAAGAATTATATCGTTAAATATAGAAGAACTTGAATGTAAAATCGAACATAATAATTTCGTTTTCTGCCCGTCTGTCTGTCCCCGTAACTTCGTGAAACGTCCGTAATTTCGTTGGAATTCACGGCTTAAAAAAACTAAATTAAACGACCCTAGATGGGGCTTGAACCCCGGGTCAGCAAACCCGAAGGCGGCAACGATAGCGATGTTGCTACCGCCAAGTCTGCATTGCACGTCAAAAATACAGTACATATAGGACTAAGCAAAGACGCGAACCATTTAATTTTGCACCCAGCATGATTGCCAGGATTTAAAATAGTACCTTTAACTGCCGACAGGGGAAATATAAAAAAAATTCAAATATTTTGATAACAGTCGTTATTATCTACTATTTCATGGGTGTCGCCTATAAATAAGTAAATACTTATTTTTTAGGAACCGGCGTGTAAATGTACCGCCATTTTTAACGGGTTACCAGCTAGTTAAATAGTAAAACACATCAAAACATTAGATATCTAAGAAAGTACTTTTCATGATATTTTATTTCGTTTTTAATTTTTTATTCTTTTGAATTCAATGGTGGGTTCTTCCTCTTAATTCAATGGCATCTTCCTTGCCTTTATTTTAGCAAAGTCTTGAATAATATCTCCAATGGCAAACTGGTAGGCCACATCTTTCTCTACTGAAATCGTGGCTAGTCCCACGAGTCTCTCTTAGCTAATCGAAGAGCGCAGCTAGGTTTTTATTAATTGGAGTTTTGAGAAGTTCCTCTCCGCGCTTGCAATATCTATGTGGTAGGAAGAGCTACGAACAAATCAGGAAAACCATTTTCTATATTGTTTTAGCGTAGATAGTTCGGCACATGTACAATGATTTATACCTGAATGTTCGGTTCTAAGTTGGTTTGAAAACCAACATATTGTCAACAGTGTGATAACAATGATCCTGAGAGTTCCTAAAAGCATAGTAATTTTTAATTTTGATCTCACCATAAGTACAAAATGTTAATTTTTGCTAGTTTATTGACTTTAGTTTGTTTTTTGTCTAATTAGATATGAATTCAAGTTGTTTCTTGAAAATATAATAGTTTAAACAAAGCACTTCAATCATAAAATAGTTTTATTTACATATTTATTCAGTAAACATTAAAAATAATTCCTACAATTTGGGGTCACCTGAGACCTGTTAAAGCCGCGGAAAGCGGACGACCACCTCTTTGCGAGAAAAACCACAAAGCGTAAGGCGGAAGATTCTGGATATCCCGTTTTGAGAGGATACGAATGCAGGCTTCTAAGGACTATCTTTGCCCACAATGCAACGAGAATTATCGAGATCCATCCAAAGAAGATGGGACGGGATGCATTCTGCGTAAACCTCGGTGGCGTGCGAAGTGCAAAGACTACGATAAGGATATTAGCAACGGGACATAATGGGGATAATGACAATCGAGGGAAAACGAGGTGACGGCAGAAGACAGATCACACGGCTCCGTAATACACGAGATTGGACAGGAATAAGGACGGTGGAAGAGCTGTTTCTAGCCGTTAGAGATAGAGAGACAGGTAACGGATATACGCGGCGCGTACACTTACACTACGGTATCCGTATACACACCCCACATTTGGGTCAATAGTACGCAATCGACATGCATGTGAACTTTTTTAAATAACTTTTTGATTTATAAACTTCATGAGATTTTTGTGTTTGTTTGAGATACCTTAATAATCAACCTTATTAATAAATAATTAAGATAAATTATATAAGTCTCACAGAGAGGAAGCTATTCATATGAGAGACGATGGCCCTTACAACACGTGTGAGCTGGCTCAAGTGATCACTCTACATAATGCAACGTTCGCCAATACTAATAATAACATCCACACATATGTAATTAATTAATTACTGACAAATCCGGTAATTGTGTTCTCAGAACATACATATAAAAAAATATTGTTACTAATAAATAGACAATTTGAATATCTGTAACAGTTTAATATAAAAATCGTAATGTAAAAAATTCCTACAGTTACACCACGTGAATTGTCTCTGTTGTGGAAATATGAATTTAAGGATTTTTTGAAATTGGCCATCCAACTGCAAAGCTTAAAGCTTAGTTAAACTGTTAGTCACAGACAAAAGAAGAAGAAATGTAACAATCTAACATACATATTGTTAGTCTAGCTATTCAATAAGTGTCATATAAATGACAATATGAACCTTATTGGGAGTCAATCGGTGATCGCTTTCGCCTTCTGCGGAAATAATGCAAATTGGGTCAGTCCATAATGAGGGGACCAAGGCTCGTCCATTGGGGAGCCTAAGATATTGGGTTTTAGGGCGAAACTACTTATAGGTCAAAGCCTTGCCGAGGAAAATCCATTCGGGGGTATCCGCGACTTTACGAGCGGCGCACACACAACCTGCGCTGTTAAGTCTGCAGGAAATGCCAAACCGGTTTTTCAAACGAGGCTTCCGTTAAGGGCAGATGGCGAGGTGGTTAACGGTAAAAGATTCCATCAAGAGGAATGCGAAACGTCGTTAGGCGATATTAGTTTCTAGAGAAGCAGCGTTCCCAGACCCAGCGTGCATTAGGGATGCATTTTTATTACGCAACATGGCGTATATTAAAGTAGAGAATATACATGTATAATGCCAATCTGGCGGCGAATGAGCAGGACCCATATTTTATTTTTTATCAAAAAGACCGTCAACAGGTCGGTATTGCTTATGCGAAATTTGATCCCGATCGCGTCATTTTCCTTCCGGGTTACAGTTTAAAGATGAGGCGGTGAAGGTGAGGACTCTATTTCGTGTTATTTGATACTTACATGCTTTATTTTTTATTTATTTATTTCTTAATCACATGTAGTATAAAAATTGGCTTGTACCATGCCTGTCTCACTAGAAGAATCTGTGTTGAGACAGGCGTAGTTGTCAAAATACTTGTACAATTAGATATTAATTTATATTTGTCTAGTTACAAGTTATTTCTTCTTAGAGTTGATAGTTGTATAAACAAAATAAAAATATATTAATTAAATACTTAAATTATTAAAATAATTAAATTAGTAAATTGAAAGCATTTATATGTTTTGACAAAAAAGAGAAAAAAAGAAGAAAAGGTAAGTAGTGTAAGTACACAAATCAATAAATATTAGTCATTAATTTGTTTAAGTGAGAGCAACAATTTTGTGTCTTCCCTAGATGATTTTGTTAATTATTGATTTTTTTTACTATACTAGATCACAAACTGAACTGATGAGTAAGATCTCCTAGACAATTTTTCATCAAGTTTTACAATACCACTCTAGGCCACTTCTCTTCTCTACCTAGAATGATTAACATGTCATGAAAATGTTTGGGAGAAAATGTTTTTTGCTTTGTAGACGAATTCCCAACCAAGACAGAGGCCAAATTCTGGCGGAACAATCTCAATTGAGACCAATATGACACTTGTTTAAAAAAAAACGCATTGTCAGGTCTGAGATGAAATGTTGGCAGCGCAATATTTACATTGGCTAAATATATTATATTCAAAATATCCACACATCTAACGAATAAGCAAAACCGCAATCGTAATCCCAATGTTTTGGACGAATCTTAAAAGGAAGGAGAAAGGCCCACGCGACAATAGATCCAACAAAATTTATTTGAAAAATTAATAGATACATTTGAAGCTTATATTAGGTCCTTACATATGAAACTGGCGTTTTGCCGTACTGGCAAATTTGATCTCAAATATCATCTCTTTGGTTAGGAATTCCAAATCCAAATTTATACAGCTATTTACTCATGTATTTGTGTTTTGAAAATTATAATTCATTTGTTTTTTCCTCAATTGTTTTTTTCTTTGCGTCACTCAGTTTACAAAATGAAAAACTTGAAATATCGCGTTATTTACGAGTACGAGTTCCACCGTGGCACCAGTGCTGCAGAAAAAGCTCGAAGGATTAATGATGTGTATGGCGACGGTGCCGCAAAAGAAAACACAGTGCGTTTTTGGTTCCAACTTTTTCGTTCTGGAAATTTCGACCTGCAGAACAAGGCCCGTGGACGGCCGGAGACCAAACTTGATAATGAAGAATTGAAGGCTATTGTGGAAGCGGATCTATCGCAAACCACATCCGAGTTAGCTGCAGGCTGCGGTGTTAGTGATAAAACTGTTTTAATCCACTTGAAGCAAATTGGTAAGGTGAAAAAGCTTGAAAGGTGGGTACCTCATGAATTGAGTGAAGCAAATCAATAAACGCGCGTTGACTGCTGCGTTGCATTACTCAACCGGCACAATAATGAAGGGATTTTAAATCCAATCATTACCTGTGATGAAAAGTGGATCCTGTACGATAATCGGAAGCGCTCATCGCAATGGCTGAACCCTGCCGAACCAGCCAAACCATGCCCAAGCGAAAATTGACTCCAAAAAAGTTACTTGTGAGCGTTTAGTGAACTAGTGCTGGTGTCGTTCACTACAGCTTTCTTAAATCTGACCAGACGATTACGGCAGATGTCTATTATCAGCAACTGCAAACCATGATGGAAAATCTAGCTGCTAAACAACCGAGACTGGTTAATCGCTCTAGACCACTGCTGCTTCATGATAACGCTAGACCACACACTGCACTGTTGTGCAGTGTGTGGTCTAGCGTTATCATGAAGCAGACGGCTACCAAATTAGAGGAGCTTCAATTGGAATGTCTAAGACATCCACCGTACTCTTCGGACCTTGCCCCAACAGATTACCATGTTTTTCGAAATTTGGATAACTTCTTGCAAAGGAAAAAATTCAACTCCGATGGGGCAGTCCAAACCGCCTTCAAAGATTTTATTGATTCCCGTCCGAATGGTTTTTTTAGTAAAGGGATCGATGAACTACCTATGAGATGGCAAAAGTGCATAGATAGCAATGGTACATACTTTGATTAAATAAATATATTATAATAAAAAAAATCGGCTTTATGTTCCTCCCATACTAAACGCCAATTTCATATGTAAGGACCTAATATTAAATATATAAGCTTTAAATTAAGCAATGTTGCTATTTCTGTATTTTGACAGTTATTTTATAACATTTTAATGCCACCAATTTTGAAGTTTTACGTTTGATAGGTTTGATATTAATGAATTCAATCAGTCAGAAAGCTCTAAAACGTAAAAATATGAAGTTATTCACAATTTGCGAAAAATTCAAAATTATACAGTATTTTCAAATTTGGCTGCGACACGTTACGAATGTTTACAGTAGTCACGTGTGGTCTTCTTCAAGAGTAGTTATATTTTTGGAACGAAGATCCTTAACGCAGGTTACGATAAGAGTTAACTGGTAGAAATCGTCACGTAAGGAAAAAGCGTTATGCCACCTCCATGCGACTTTCTCTCTCTCTTTCCATTATTATCTAGAAAGCTCATTATTTATAAATGTGAATGACCTAACGTTTGTTTACGTTTTAGAGCTTTCTGATTGTTCGAATTCATTCATTTTAAACCTGTCAAACTTAAAATGTCAAAATTGACGTCACTACAATGTTATACAATATCTGTCAAGATAGAGAAATGACAATATTGTTTAATTCAGAATACCGCCGAATAAACCGAAAGAAAAAGTCTTATGAATCATAACAGACAACTCGCTTTAAAGAAATGTGAAAAAAGCTTGATAAAATGCTGCGACACGTTGACCCGCGATAGGGTAAGGTCAGATAGCAAATACCTGCGATAAAACACGAGGTCAAACTGTGTACAGAATGTTTCAAAGTGAAGAAACGGGGAACTGTATTTATTATATTTTATTTCAAATGAGACACTAATAGAATACTGGTTACAAAGTACATTAAAAAACAATACATTATTATTTAAAACTCGGCCCACTATCCAGATTACAAGTATCTTCTGTCCGTTCTGGCAACATGCACTTTACAGGTGAATTCCTGCCTTGATTATGAGTCGAAAATGTTTAAGCAACCATCACCTAATATTAGTAGTAAGGATATATGCAACATCAAAGTTTGCATTTTTTTTCAATATTTCCGATTTATTTTTTGCAAAACGTGTTGCTTAATTATTGATTGAAGATAGAATAAGTTGCTTTCTTCAAAAATAAATATTATAAATTGCATACATATTATTACTAGAAAAATGTAAAAGTTATTTTTTTTTTTTAAAAAAAATAGAGATGTGAACACGGAATACGTGTCACATCAATATTCTTACTATTTTCAAACTAAGCTAAACGCTTGTGCTATGAAAATAGGACTAACTTGCTAGTCTGGAGTGAGGTTCGAACCAGCGACCTTTGGATCACGAGTCCAGTGTCCTAACCACAAGACCAACAAGCATTCATTTATAATTCTGTAAATATCTATATAATATATATATATATATAATATATATATATACATATATATATAATATATATATATATTATATATATATATATATATATTATATATAGATATAAATTAAAAGCGCGACACTTCGTCCCTGTAATCTAATATTGGAACTAAAAAAAAATGCAATCTTTTAAGTTGTTTATCTCCATAACTATTGATATTAGGACATTATTACTTTTTCGACTCATAATTTAAGCAGGAAACTACCGCTAGAGTATTGTGAACTAACCATGTTTTGTTACCTATTTTTGTAGCAATTAACATTTATTAAAACAAATGTTCTCCTACGCATGGGTATTAAAGGGTTACACCACCTTGACATTTTCGAAAAATCGTTTTTTTTTTCTTCATCTTATTATAGCTTAAGTATAATTAGAGTCATCAATCATTCAAAAATTCCAAAAATTGGCTGAGTTATGGCAATTTGAATCTAGTATGGTAGGTGAATTTTCAAAAGAATTTTATTTTCCTTTTTTCTCCATCTTTTCAGATTGGTGGAGAAAAGATCTCAAAAACTATCGGGACAATTTTGTTCAAAATTTGCATACATCTTACTTATAACTTTAACTTTACTTATAACTTTATCTTTATTTTTTACGAGTTTTTTGGTTAAATGTGCCGTTTGCTTGTCGGGGATTTTTTATTTCGATTTTTTTACGAAAAAAATGAAAATTATTCTCGAAAAAAATCTATTCTTTTTCTATACATTACATCATTTAACAAAAAAATATTAAACATTTTCATTTCACTCAAACCCTGGCGAGATGATTAATAGTGATGCAAGGAATACGAATACTAATATTCGTATTCGCCGAATAGTAGATATTTTATTCGCCGAACATCATCACGAATATTTAAAAACAAACTATTTATAACTGAACGCAACGCAAATTATGATTTGGCTGTGCATCGTGTATCCGAACGCACCTACGCACTCTATTATCGGGGATTCCCCCAACATTGAATGAATGGATTTGTTGAGTTCTCAAGTTGTCTCTTGTTTCGCAGCATAACATGAGTTCTTTCATCTAGTTTCGTTGGGTTATTAATAAGGTTAGGTGCACATTTCATGTAGTTTTTGTTTTGTAATACGCATTGTTCGTTCCATTTTATTTCCGCTGTGTGTAAAAGTGTTAACTCTTATAAAATAATTTCAAATTAAATCTTAATAACAGTAAGCGTGAAAAAAGTGATATTTGGTAACATTTCGGTAAGAACTCGGGTAAGTTAAATTTATATATAGCATTATTTGTTTGTTTTTGTTATAAATAATAAAGATATCGGTTTGTGTACAAGACTTATTAGTGAACTCGTCCGAAAACTGGAAAGGAGTATTATACAAGGTCCAATTACAGAAGCGAAACACATCACAAAACACTCGGGCTTGAGTAAATCACGTAGATTAATTGTGACCTCACCGGGAATCGAAACTGCAACCCTCGTCGGAGAAGCCAGTGTCAGATTATAAAGTGTACCTTGAAGTAGAAAGACAGACCAGCGGGCTACGATTATTTGTCGTGATCCATTGCCGCGTGAATTTTGTGCGCAGGACCCGCGCAGTACGCAGCGACATTTACCGTCAAATCTCCGAGACGAGAGATCAAATGTCAGGGATCAAAGTCGCCGCGGCAATGCCGCACGCGGACGGCCGCGCACGTTTCGCGAACACCCTGCCCCGCGCGAGGGAGGGTGACCTAGTTCGGGCCAAACCCCTTCCACTAATAATTGTCTTCGCTCGAGTCTGATTTCAGAGTGCCACGGCACGCACGTTGGGAAGTCGCGCCCGTATTACGAGAGCCCCCGAAGGGCTTGAAGTAATTAAATTAATACATCCCACATGTTAATTACAAAATACTATCTGCAACTCGTCAAAAATGGCGGAACATCGGTCCGCATCTTTGCGAAGCCCTAGTATATATTTATAGCATTTTTGGCGCTCCAAGGAGAGGCGGCCGTGGCAACACGCGTTGAACGGCCGGTTCGGGTTCGGTGGCCCGGGGTTCAAGCCCCATCTCCGGCAGTTTAATTTTGCTTTTTAAGTCGTGAATTCTAACGAAATTACGGGGACAGGCAGACTGACGGATGGACGGACAGACGGAAAAGGAAATTATTATGTTGGATGTTTCGAATTTTTTAAACGTGGTATTCGCGAAAATTTGTACTGAAATTAAAGTATTATTCTATGTCGAAAAGCCGCCTGGAGCCGTCGTGAGGGCGAAATGTGTAATGTTGATATTTACATATTTTAACAACTCGGACAGCGGCGCGGCGCCAAGACGTCTAGTCAACTCGAGATTATTTCGTGATTCGAGCTTCGGAGAATATAATATTAATGTATGTACATAGACACGTACTTTGGTTGAGAGCTTCGCTGTAATTTATTTAGCGAGCGTTTTATATTAATTATTATAAGGCAGAGTAAAATACTCGGCGGGCACCGAATACCCAAATTTAAAATAGTCGTACATCACATCGGTAGGTTTTCGGTAGACGGTAGCGAAAGGAAAAACTTCATTTCAAAATGAAGACTACAACACACACACGTTCACCAGTTTGAAGACTACAAAGTGTACACTACAATTGTAGTACTACGAAATGAAGTGAAGTAAATGAAGTGAAAGTAATGAAGTAATTGTAGTATTAATGAAGTGAAGTAATGAAATGAAGTAATTGTAGTATTAATGAAGTGAAGTAATGAAATGAAGTAACTGTAGTATTAATGAAGTGAAGTAATGTAATGAAGTAATTGTAGTATTAATGAAG